>PVHP010039863.1:0-16060 GCA_004024765.1 Zapus hudsonius | reverse complement strand
TATACATATTCAAGCAGAGAGAGAGAGAGAGAGAGAGAGAGAGAGAGAGAGAGAGAGAGAGAGAGAGAGAGAACCAGAGCCACCACCTTGTGGGTCTGGCTTTGGGGAATTGAACACGGGGCCTTAGGCACTAGAGGCAAGTGCCTTAACCGCTGAGCCATCTCTCCAGCCCCGGCACCCTGGGACTCTTAACTTTTTATTTTTTTAAAGAGGCGATAGATCTAGAAATGGCTGGGAAGAACCCTCCCCGAAGGTCATGGGAAAGAGTGTGATGGGTATAACTGGCTTAATGGATGAAGTTATTTTGCTTGTTCTGCCACCAATGAGCTGTTTGACTTCTGGAAAGTTACTCAACCCCTCTGGGCTTTAGCCAGCAGAAACCATGTCAGAAAACATCATCTTTTTTGGCTCAGTCTCCTCTGTCTCCTGTGGGTGGGGTGGGGACAATGGTGGCTTAGTCCGTCCATGGGCTAGAAACAGAACCTTCAGGGAAAAGGAGCCCTGTGGCTTTGAGCCTGTGTCTTGTCTGAGTCTGGGAGAGAGATTTGGTTAACGAGATGGAATGCATGGAGGTGGCTGTTACCCTGGCCAGCTGGGACCCTGGTAGGTGACTGGGATGGGTGCCAGTTAATCCTGATCTGGGCTAGCATCGGGGTACCTGCATGCCTGGGAACATGGCAGCCTGTAGGGTGTCTTTCAGCCCCTAACCCAGGACAGAAGGTGACTGAAGGGTAGAAACATGCCTGTCCACTTGCTTTCATCATCGGGATCGGGAGCCTCTTGGCTGGTGCGAAGCAGGGCGGAGTAGGCACCCTTCCCGACCTCCATTGCCACCTTCAGGTCTTCCATCGAGAACATTCTTGCTCTGAGAGCTCTCCTCCACTGCACATGTCCTGTGGTCTTTTCTGTTTTTCAACAATGAATCCTGTCTTATTTGATCCCTGTCAGGACTGGACAGACCCATTTTATAGCAGGGAATACTGAGGCCCAGAGAAGGGAGGAGACTTGTCCAAGTCACCTAGTGGATAGTGAGTTAGATGACAGCACTTTCTGAGATTGGCCAAATACACACACACACACACACACACACACACACACACACACACACACAGAAGCTCCTGCCCCATTCGTGTCCTTCTGGTTCCAACCATTTTTGTCCTTTCCCTAAAGAGGCTATGAGACCCCATTGGATACCTACCTGCCTGTTGTCTGCGAACAGAAACACAGCGGGCATTTCTAGTCACAGAGCCAGGGGCCAAGGACACACCCACCGTGCCACCCCCATAGCCCCGAGTGGTGGACAAAACCCTGTGTCCCAGAGGTGTGCCTTCTTCTCTGGGCCTCAGCCTCCCTTCCACCTGCTGCAGCTCTGCTTCGTGATGTCCTTGGACAAATCACTTGCCTTTTCTGTGGCTCAGATGTGAAGGCTGTACCACAGTGCTTTCCCGAATCTCGTGGGCAACTATTCCGTCCAAAGCAAACGTAAGGAGGGGCGGTAAGAGGAGGAAACGTTTCTTAACATCCATCCTTAGGGCCACGCACTGTGCTTTTAGAGCTACAGGCCATCATGCCTCCTTCACACCAGGGTGCAGGGAGTTGGTGTGAACTGGCGAGGGCTCCCAGCATCCTCAGTGGGTTCTCCGGTTTGGTGCTAACACACTGTGCCGCTTTCACATTCCAGGGTGGCAATATATCCATTTCATTGCCCAGTTGAGGGGCCATGTGACCTGGAGTGAATCAGGTTTTGCGAGTTGCTCGGTCCTTCCTAAGCTCGGAGTTGTCCACAGGTTCCTGTGTGGTCAGATCCACTAACCTCTCAACTGGGGAGAAGCGGGGAGGGGGCTGTGGGGCTGCAGAAGGAGGTACAGGTGGGAGAGGGAAGGGGGCGTGTGGGGCAGATGGTCAGGTCACAGCACATGCCACCAGGCCCCATCTGCAAACGGGCCGCCTCATGTGAAGGCCATGTGTGTGCAGCTGAGCCTGGCTCTGTGCAGGCCGCTCTCTGCCAGATGGGAAGGCTCCAAGGAAGAGGCCTGCTGCACCGTGTGGGGGAGGGGAGGGTCCCAGTGGTGGGTCTCAGCCTCTTGGTGGGACCCTTTGGCTGTGCTCACCTTTGGGACACTTGCACTGTGGGTGGCTTTCCTTTGCTCCCTCAAGGTGATAGGACTTGGCAGATAAGGGTGCCTCTCCCATGAAGGAGGCACTAAGCAAGGAGCACTCAGAGGGACCGTGAGGGGGATGGGCCCTCAGCCTCTCCCTGACTCCCGATGTGAAAGGGAAATATGGGGGGACCCCATCAGCCTCTCTGCACCCCCTCAGGGAGTTGGGGACAGGCTTGATTGAATGGGCAGCTCCACCCAGGTGCAGGTGACAGACGTGTTCCCTGACCCTGTGTTCACAGTTGTCGGGATGATTGCTTATTGTGTCTGTGGCATAGATGCTAGTCTGGGCCTGTCGTCATGAGTCTATAGGGCTGCCTCTTCATTGTACAGGCGAGGACACTTACAGAGAATCTGTCCTCAGGTAACCATTAACACCCAGGTGTGTGGCTGGGTCTTTGTGGCCTCTTTGTGCAGGTGGCTGGGGTTTGAAAGGACCCATCTAAATAGACCTTGCTCGGGGTAGCATGGGTGAGCTTGAGGAACCCCATCTCATGGACACTCGGGAGGGATGAGAGGCAAGCTTCGGGCTCCAGCACTCAGATGTGTACAGGGACAGAGGCACACTTGGAGCTCTGTGGACACAGGGGTCTTGATGGGGTCGCCTGTGAAGGCCAGCAGGGATGATGGAAGCAAGAGCGCAGAGGGCTTCCCGGCCCTCTTATAAGTTCTCAAGTTAGTTTGGCGATGATTCTTTCCCTCACTTGATCTCTAGCAGTTGTTCTGAAGCTCATTTAATTATTGGGGAGGAAACGGTCCTTGAGGCCATGGTCTTGGCCTGCCTCCTCAGGCTGCTAGGCCAGTGTTGTTAGCTGGAGTCTCCAGAGGGTATGGCTTGAGTGTGGAGCCTAGGGGATCTTGTGAAAATGCAAAGATCTTCTCTTCTGCGAACTTTAAAAGTCACCACGAGCAAGCATTGGGGGTGGGTTCCTTTAACATCCCCGAAACTGGGCATTCTTGGGTGGAGTGGAAGTCAGGGTGCCCTGCCTCCCCCTTGGGCCTGGGTCCTCTGACCAGGGTTAACAGATGATGGCTGAGGGGGTCTTCTGCAGCGTATGGGCTGTCAAGTGGGCCCTGGGCTTTACTGTGGATGCTCATAAAGGGAATGTAGAAAGGTGGGGTCCCCTGGGATTACCAGCCCAGACCTCTCCATCCCTAGATTCCCACCTCCCCACCTTAGGCGAATTGGAAAGACCTTTAGCTAAGCCATAAGTTCAAACCCAGCTCACCTGTCAGCAGCCCAGGGAGTTCCCACGCAGGCAGGTGTCAAGTGCTTAAAGCCTGTGTGAGTGGAAGTGATCCCTTTCACCACACTGGGTGTGTAAGAGTTGCATTCTGGGGCTGGGGATGTACCTCAGTTGGGAGAATGCTTGCCTAGCATGCACAAAGGCCTGGGTTTGATTTCCAACACCCCATAAAACTGGACATGGTAACCCATACTAGCACTCAGGAGGCGGAAGCAGGAGGTTCATGAGTTCAAGGTCATCCTTGACTATATAGTGAGTTGAAGACAGACTGAGACTGTCTTAAAAAAAGTGTGCTTAAAATGCCTCCCTTTGCCTGGCCTTCATAACAGGTGACTTTGGGGGTCTTCTTAAACACCTTGAGTCATGGACCATCTGTGCTGCCCAGACCCTGCCTGACACACCCTAGGAGGTTCGTGAGGTGCTGTGGCGTTGCTTTCTCCACACTCCTCAGGAGAAAGGCATTTGCACCGAAGCACACTGCCGTGAGAGTCTGGAACATGGGCCAACGCTGCTTCACCTTGACGTCCCAGAACCAGAGCCTGTCATGAGTCTCTCGCTTTCTGGCGGCAGCCAGGCCAGAGTGTCTCCATGCTGCGAGAATCTGGAACGGGCCCAATGAACTGGGGAGCCAGCCCTGGGGTGGGAGAGGGACAAACCACCTGTTTAGCAGAGGAGTGTCCTGTGGCAGGTGAGCAACTGACTAGTATGGTCTCAGCATGTCACCTCTTAGGTCACATTCATCAGGGCAGATTTCAATGGGACAGTGTTGGTGAACAGCTCAACCCAGGCTTTTCTTCTGGTTGGATTAAGAACTTGATCCAAGCCATGGGACAAAAAGACAAAATTGGGACAAACTGGCCCAGAACTTGTCAGATGGCCCCGGGGTCAGCCTTGGCCTCACCTGTTGCTCTGTCATCTAGCAATGGCTTTGGGTCTTACTTAGCACACAGACCCCTCCTAAGAGCTGGCTTCCTCTTGGAAGCCCAGCTGTTCTGGAGCCCAGGTGCACAGAGCATCTGTTGAAGGGAAACTCATTGTGGCCTCTTGGTGACAGCAGCTCTGGATCACAGAGCTACTCTGGTCCCCAGGTCTCCCCTTCTGCTACACGCAGGCACCACCTCCTGGGGTGAAGACCAGGCAGAGGTACTGTGCTGGTCTCTGGGACCCCCTTCCCTGGTCCAGGGCTGCCAGATCTTGTTTATTTGTTCAAGCTGATAAAGAAGGGTTTTCTGGGCTCTGGCTGGGAACAGGCAAAGCTCATTGTTCTGCCAGCTTTTCTTGGATGGGTTTGGAGCCTTGGCTAGGGAGGGGATGGGAAGGTCGGGGTGTGTGTGGGGGGATGGATTCTGGGAGCTGCCTTGCTTTCTTCTGCTTCCTCCAGCCCCTGTCTAGATTTCATGGTCTCCAGCCCCACCACAGAGTAAGCGGTGGGCAGGCACCATTGCCCAGGCTTCTCGCCCTTTTGGAAATCCCACTTTGGGGACCTTCTGTAACAGACAGTCGTTATTTTCCTGACATCTGCCAGGCCTTGTTCTGGGCAGTGCCTACATCATCCATTGAATCCTCACCACCTTAAAAGGTTGGTCATGTTCCCAATGTGAAAAGACACGAAATTACAAGCAATTCTGTTACTTTCTCAGGATGTGATAGGTGGGCGGAGCCAAAGCCAGGCATTGAACCCAGGTGACAAAAGTCACCAGTGGGTTGAAAGGCTTTTGAACTGGGTTCAAAACCTCCTGCAGGAGCCTGGGGCGAAGGCTCAGTTGGGAAAACACTTGCTTTGTAAACAAGAGAACCAGAGTTTGAGCCCCAGAACTCACATAATAATGACAAGCAAAGTGATATGGGCTTATAATCCTAGCTCTGGGGAGGCAGAGACAGGTGGATTCCTGGGGGTTGCTAGCTGGAGATCTCCAGGCCAATGAGAGATTCTGTCTCAAAAAATATCTTTTTTGGGCTGGAGAGATGGCTCAGCGGTTAAGGCACTTGCCTCCAGTGCCTAAGGCCCCGGGTTCAATTCCCCAGAACCCATATAAGCCAGACTCACAAGGTGGTGGCCCTGGTGTAGTATCTCTCTCTCTCTCTCCCTCTCCCTCTTTCTCTGCTTAAAATGAATAAATAAAATATAAAAAAATTGTTAAAAAATATCTTTTTTGGTATTTTGATGGGGGCTGGCTAGATGGCTCATTGGTTAAGGCGCTTGCCTGCAAAGCCTACTGACCTGAGTTCACCTCCCTAATACCCATGTGAAGCCAGATACTCAAAAGTGGCACATGCATCTAGAGTCTGTTTGAGGCAGCTGGAGGCCCTTGGCTTTCCCATTCTCTCTGTCTCTCTTCTCTCTCTCTCTCTCTCTCTCTCTCTCTCTCTCTCTTTCTCTCCTTGCAAATAAACTTTAAAAAAATTTAAAGGTAGATGGCATTCCTGAGAAATGACAACGGAGGTTATCCTTTGGTCTACACACACACACACACACACTCACACGCGCGCACACACACCATCCTGGAATTATTCATTCACTCATTGCCTCATTCAACCAACCTTTTTTTTTTTCTTTCAAAAAAAAATCACATCCCTTTTTAATTCATTTTCAAGCAGAGAGGGAGAGAGAGAGAGAAAGAGAGAGAGAGAGAGAGTGCACCAAGGGCCACCACCTTGTGGTTCTGGCTTATGTGGGTCCTGGGGAATTGAACCCAGGGCCTTAGGCACTGGCGGCAAGTGCCTTAACCGCTGAGCCATCTCTTCAGCCCTCAACCAACCTTTTTTAAAAAAAATTATTTGAGAGAGAAAGAGGAAGGGAAAGAGAGAGAGAAGTGGGCATGCCAGGGCCTCTAGCCACTGTAAATGAACTCCAGATGCAAGCACCACTTTGTGCATGTGGCTTTATGTGAGTACTGGGGAATCTAACCCAGGTTGTCAGGCTTTGCAAGCAAGTGCCTTTAACCACCGAACTATCTCTCCACCTCCCACCACAGTCCTTTTGAGGCCTACTCTGGGCAGGATTTGGGCTACACTCTGCAGACATGAGGGCTCAGGAATGCAGACTTAAGGACAGATGGGTGCCATTAGGGCACCATTAAGCACAGGCTGCCCCTCTTGGTGGTGGAGCGGGCATGAGAAGTCAGAGAAAGTTACTTGACGAAGCTGGGGTAAAGAGCAAGATAGCGTTAGAGCCCGCAATCAGCAGGTCATTCTTAATCCCTGAGGCCCAGAATAGGGATTTTCATCCTTGACATTATTGAGATTTTTGGGGCCAAGGAATTCTTTTGTTGTGGGAGGCATTGGAGAATCCTGCACATTGTGGGATGTTCCAGAAACATCCCCAGACACCCTTTCAACCCCAGCTGCTCCTCTGCTGTGGCAATTAGGAAAGGCCCCAGACATTGCCACCTGTCCCTTAAAGAACAAAAGTCATCCCTCGTCGAGAACCATTGGCCTTAGGGAGCACCTGGCCTATGGGGGTGCTCCCTATACTTGTGTGGTTGTGCTGGGTAGGTCCCACTCTGAGTCAGTGATGTGATGCTGTGTGTCCCAGAAAGCCACAGAGGGAGACCAGAGTCTCAGTTGCTAGTGGGAGCATATCAGTCATTAGGTGAACAGGGCCATTGTAGGAACAGCTGGTTTATTTGTTAGCACTGATCAGATGGATATTTACTTATTTATTTATTTATTTTTTTTTGAGGTAGGGTCTCACTCTAGCTCAGGCTGACCTGGAATTCACTGTGTAGGATTTTGTTTTGTTTGTTTTTTTTGAGGTAGGGTCTCGCTCTAGTCCAGGCTGACCTGGAACTCACTATGTCGTTTCAGGGTGGCCTTGAACTCACAGCGATCCTCCTACCTCTGCCTCCCAAGTGCTGGGATTAAAGGCATGCACCATCACACCTGGCTTTTTAAGTTTTTTTTTTTTTCACTGTGTAGGATTTTTATTTTTTATTTTTAAAATATTTTATTTATTCATTTACAAACAGAGAGATAGAGATAGAAAGATAGATAGATAGATAGATAGATAGATAGAGAGAGAGAGAGAGAACTAGGGCTACCACCTTGTGGGTCTGGCTTATGTGGGTCCTGGGGATTTGAACCCAGGGCCTTAGGCACTGGAGGCAAGTGCCTTAACCGCTGAGCCATCTCTCCAGCCCACTGTGTAGGATTTTTGAGGTGATATTTCCATATCACAAGAGCACACTGCATTCCATCCTGCTGTGGTCTTCATGCGGTCCACACGGTGATGGACAAGGTTAATACATCAGAAGCTCCACTTCTTCCCCACACAAATCTCAGATGGCCTCAGATGGTCATCCAGGGTCTCTGGTCCTCACTGCTCTTGGCTTAAATGATTGTTCCTCTCTGAAGCCCTTCCTGGCTTTATGTAATTAGCAAGTTGTTCTTTGCTGTCAAATAGCTGACAGATGTGTCAAGTCTGGGTTGGGGCTTCCATGTTTAATATGCACGTGCTGTGTGCCACACCTGACAACACCCCAGGAACATAGAAAACACAGAGAAGAAATAAAAAGGAAACATCACATTTGTATCTTTTTAGCTCAGCACCTGCTGTGTGTCCCTCTGGAAGTCCCCAGTGTGTGTGGGGGGAGACATTGTGATAGTCCTTTGAGTTCAAATTCATTGAAGGCAGGAATCAAGGTTTTCTCTTTAGTTTGTTTTTGAGACAGGTAGCTATGGCTGTCTCAGCCTTCTGAGGGCGGGAGCTCACTAGGTAGCTGAGGATGACCTTGAACTTCTAATCCTCCTGCCTTTACCTCCCATGTGCTGGGATTGCAGGCTTGTACCACCAGGTCTCTAGGAGTCAAGGTTTTAATTGTTGGACTCCCAAGTGTCCATCAAAAGTGTCTCTGAATGAATGAATGAATGAAAAGGAACAGCTGAACTAAAAAAAAAAAAGAAAGAAAGAAAGAAAAAGAAAATCTGTCCCTTTCAAGACTTTCCCAGGGAGGGAGGAGGAAACAGGGCTCTGTTAGAGCAGAAATTCTTGGTGCTTCAGTGACGCTCTGGCAGGAGCTGGGCTCAGTGTCTTCCCTGCCAACTGCAGAGACAACCCAAGAGTATGGGAGTGAGTGTGTAAACAGCAGGTGCTTAGCACAGCTCATAAAGGCAGGTGCAGGTGCAGACGCACCTCAGACGGGCTGCCCCCATTATGTTTGCCAGGCTGAGGTGGGTGAGGGGTATATATATGCTCAGTGCACAGCTGCTTCTGATGCCTTCTCATTGCCACCACCCTCAGGTGCCATGTTACTCCTATGGGCAGAAGTTGTCCAAACTGGCCATCCTGAGGATCGCCTGTAACTACATCCTGTCTCTGGCCCGGCTGGCTGACCTGGATTACAGTGCTGACCACAGCAACCTCAGCTTCTCCGAGTGTGTGCAGCGTTGCACGCGCACCCTGCAGGCCGAGGGACGTGCCAAGAAGCGCAAGGTACATACCAGCTGCCTGGGTAGCAGCACCCTTCAGGAAGAACAGGGGAGGCAGAGATAACAACTTGGGGGCGGGGTGGCACACACGTGAGCCCAGGATTTTCCAAGGGGCCAGAGAGACCAGCCTTCTAGAATATTCTAGGGGTCAGCTTTAGGGCTCCTGCATCCCTGGGATTATAGATGGATTCCTTTCCCTGGTAAAATAGCTGTTGGGTGACAGTCTGAGGCTCCCTGGTCCTGACTTTGCTCATGGCTTAAATGAGGAGGATTGTTATCTCTGAAGGGCTTTTGAGCTCTTGTGGTGAATCTCCCTGTCCCCTGGGTCCTCCACAGATGTCGTATCTGGATGGGATTCCCTTGAACAGGTGGCTGTCTGAGAGAAGCCTTTTGCAGGTTTGAGAATGTGGCCTTGCACCCAGGCAGATGGCATTCATTCATTTACTCATTCATTCATTCATTCTTGAAAGCTTTACTGAGCAGGTTGGGCAAGGGGTATGACCTCCCAATGCAGTAATAGGAGGTCAGAAAGATCCTTCTGGAAGTAGACACAGGAGCGATAATATGGCCATCCTGGGGCTGGGTAGGGCCAGATAGACGAGCCCCAGAGTCAAGGGACTTTGGAAGTGGCATTTGAGCTGGGACCAGCTGGACAGCTAGGAGGAGTCCTTCAGGCAGATGAAACGGGGGCCGACATTAAAGGCAGAAAGGACAGCCTGTACAAAGCCTGATGTATTTAAGGAACTCTGAGGCAGAAAGGGGTTGGGCACAGCCATAAGCTCCCAGATGCCTCCTGCTTTGGGCATGTCTAGTCAGGGGTCAGTGCTGGGAAAAGATTGTAGCCATCTGGATCGTTGTTCCCATGTGACAGGAGGGAGAAAGACAGAGGGGAAACCCAGCCTATGTCTGTGAGGAGATGCCCAGAGGACCTGGGAACAGGAGGGTTTCCTTGTGAATACGGGGAGCTGTGGGCTCTGACACCCCCATCCAGACCTCTGCTGCCTAGTTCTTTCTACCTGCCCCTCCCCCAGCTCCTTTCAGACAAGCCCCTCTGTGGCTTGTCCAGGTTTCCCAGAGGCCCCTGGGCCCCCAGCCCGGGGATGCTCTCCATGGATTCTCTAGCCCCTCCTCACAGCCATCGGTAATTGCAAGTTGCATTCCTGGGAGTGATTTAGCAGGACCAATTAGGAGTGGGCCTCATCAAGTGGGTGAGAGAGGAAGCCACTGGCCACTCTGGGGGCCCAGCTTTCCTTGGGAGAGCGACATGGGTAAATGAGGGCTTGATTGATGGCCCCATGCCGCGCTATGCTCTGTGACAAAGGAGGTTGGTAAACTCTCAGTGAACCTCCCCTGCTATTCAGCATCCTGTCTTCTGGGTCCCTCAGAAGAGGTGCGGATAGGCAACGTGGACAGGCCCAGAGAGATACACCCCCACCCTAACTTCCCTCTTCCCACCCTGCCTACCTCTGTATTGTACAGACCTCTGTATTGTACAGAACTGAGACGTCAGATTGTGGTTTAAGGGCATCAAACAGCCCTGGCTGTGACCTTCAAGTCTGAATCAATTTCCTAACCCTTTCAGGCTTCCATGGGCTCCTTGCTGAACTGGCTGGTAGACACTCATTCAGGACCACCTTGAGGAAGAAATGTCTTGGAGAGGGCATGGTTCATGGTGTCTGGCAGGGAAGGGGTGTCCTGACTGCTTACAGGGGGATCTGCAAAGGCCTCATGCAAGAGCACATCTTTATACGTGTCCCGGCTACTCAGAGTGGCAGCTGGGACCTCACCAGCTCTCCTGGCTTCTTGTGGCCAAGTCTATGGATGCTCCAAGGCCCTACCTCTGTTTACCAGGGTTCTGCTTGGAGGGCCCAGCACGTTTTTTCCCTTCTGACTGAGCTCGGCTCTGTGTTGATGGCAAGAGGGGTCAGAAGTTATGCTCTGCCCATAGAGCTCAGCACTGCTAGGCCACAGCCTGGGGTCTTGGTCAAGTTCGGGGGAGGCCACCACCACCACCCTCTTCAGCATATCTACCCATTATAGAGTGTGTGATCACTGTAGGAGTCCCTAATCAGGAGAGAGCGAGCCTGAAAATTCTCAGTACAGGGCCAGTCATGGCCCAGGCCTCTCATCCCAGCACTCGGGAGGCAGAGGTAGGAGAATTACTGTGAGTTCAAGGCCAGCCTAGGACTACAGAGTGAGTTCTAGGTCAGCCTGGACTAGAGGGAGACCCTATCTTGAAAAAAAAATAAACACAGAAATTGTTGTCAGGTCCCTCCTGTGACCGCTGTAAGGTATTCACTCTGCCAGGCATGTGAACAACACAATCCTTGTCACCACTGGACACTGGAGGATTTGAGAGCCAGGAGCACTTAGAGTGAGGAAGGACAAAATCTAATGCTCCTAGGTGAAATCAAGGACCCAGGAAATGGCCAGAGTCCTGCCAGGCTTTAGAAGTGTGAGAGAGGGAGACCTAGGACCTTTTCTGGCCCTGGGACAGGGTTCTTGTATCCAGATGGTGGGGTTTGGGGGACATTGTGAGTGTATAACCTTAGCTTGGCTTCGGGGACTCAGGGTCTCCCTGGTAAATGGGATGGCCCTTCCTCATGCCTACATTCACTCCCCAGCCTCTTCTTCCCAAGACTAGGCCATGGTGAGTGGATGGCCCCTCCTCACGTCTGTTACCCTCTGCATTCGTCCCTTTCTGTTGCTATAACAGAATACCATGGACTGGGTAGTTTATAAAGAACCCAAGGTTATTTAGCTTGTGGCTCTAGGTCTGGGAAGTCCAAAAGCCAAGTTCTGATTTCTGGGGAGGACCACCTTGCTGCACCCCAACCTGGCTGAGGGCATGAGGAAGCACATTGGCTCAGGTCTGTCTTCCACTTTCAGAGCCCCACCCTGATGATGTTCACTCCCAGAGGACCCTCCCCCCACATCATCAGCATAGAAAACTTGGAGTTGTTTCCAATCCATGCTTTGGGGCACACACTCAAACCCTAGCTCCCCATGACAACTCTGGGATTTTACTCCCGGTTTAAAGCCTTAAGTGGAGCCTAGTGTGATGGCATACACCTGGAACCCTTGCACTTAAGAGGCTGAGGCAGGAGGATTGCCAAGAGTTTGAGGCCAGCCTGGGGCACAGACTGAGGCCCTGTCTCAAAACAAAACAAAAGCTTTGGGTGGAAGGAGTGGCTCTTTTTTAAAATATATTTTATTTATTTGAGAGAGAGAGAAAGAGCAGACAGAGAGAATGGCACGCCAGGGCCTCCAGCAAACAAACTCCAGACACATGTGTCACCTTGTGCATCTGGCTTTATGTGGGTGCTGGGGAATCGAACTTGTGTCCTTCTGCTTTGCAGGCAAATACCTTAACCGCTGAGCCATTTCTCCATCCAGGAAGAGTAGTTCTAACAGTCGGTCAGGCAGGAGGCAGGGCTACAGGTTGGAGCTAAGGACCGCTGGCTCTGTGGACGTTGCTCTGACTCATGATGCTGGTTATTTTAACAGTGTCATTGATGACACTTGGGGGTTGCTCCTGAGTTAACATGCCCCTGCTAGGCTGGGTGACCCTTTATTAGGACACCTGTTGAGAGCTTGAGCTCAGCGACCTGTGATGAGCTGCCCTGCCTGTGTTAAGGACAAAGTTGAGGGCTGGAGAGATGGTAACAAACGTGCTTTCCTCACAAGCGTGCAGACTCCAGTTCGGCTCCCCAGCACCCATCTAAAAGCCAGAGGTGATGGCGCACACCTGTAATCCCTGAGGAGGCAACAACAGATATTCCTGTGGCTTACTGGCTAGCTAGCTATTCTAGAAGGATCGGTAAACTCTAGGTTTAGCTAAGAGGCCCTGTTCCAAAACACAAGATGAGAGAGACATTGAGCTCTGACCTTCACATACATATATACAACACATGACGAGAGAGAGAGAGAGAGAGAGAGAGAGAGAGAGAGAGAGAGAGAGAGAGAGAGAGAGAGAGAGAGAGAGAGAGAGAGAGAATGAACAGGGTTGGTAGTGGATTCAGTTTGATTCCCAGGCTCTCCTGGCAAGATAGAAACCTGCATTCTTGACCAGCAAATACCTCTTTCTGATTGGCTTTTCACCCCATTAGCCTGGAGAGCCCATGTCAGGGACCACCCATCAGAGGTGCCGGGCAGGAGGATGGAAGGTTCTGGAGAGAAAGCAGCTAAGCACCTGGCTCTGTGCCACATGTTTGCAGCTTCTACTTCTAAGTGGCAACTTCTGGGGGTCTCTCGAGGAGAAGGAGGGAAGGGAGGAGGAGAGAGAGGAAGATGGGGGGCAGATTTACTCTTCCACACTTGGGCTGCATGGGTTGTGCCAGACCTGTGACATAGGAGAGGACCAATGTCCTGCAGTCTATTAACCCCCTTCTAGTGGTTCTAAGTCATTAAGTACCAACATCTACTGTGAAAAATTGATGGGGTGCTTTTGAGCCTTGGTAATGAAAGGCCATTAAGTTCCTGCCTTGGTTGCGCACAGATCCTGGGATTGGGGGCCAAATAGTGATGCATTGAGGTAAGGGCTGAGTCAGAGGCCCCATATGCCAGCCAGCCCGTGGGCCTGCACAGCCAGGTGGAGGTGTGCCCCTTGCCTGTGCGTGTCCTGGAGCCCAAGAGTGTTGAACAAGCAAACCGCTATCACTCGGTGTCTTCCCTTTCTCGCTGATTCCCATGGGGATGGGAAACTTTATGGTGACGGAAGGGGAATGGCCAGAAATGTCTTCTCTTCTGTCTTGGATGTAGGCTTCTGTAACCGTGCCAGGGACAGACTAAAGTGGCATATTGGCTTTGGGGGTTGTTGGTAGTGGGGTTGGTATGAGCTGAGGGTATCTAGGATCACTTCGTATCTGGGCAGCTGGGCTCTGAACTGTCCTCCTGAACTGTTCCTAGAGCCTGGGTGTGTTCAGCAGTTTTTTTTTTTTTCGAGGTAGGGTCTCGCTCTAACCCAGGCTGACCTGGAATTCACTATGTAGTCTCAGGGTGGCCTTGAACTCACAGCAATCCTCCTACTTCTGCCTCCTGAGTGCTGGGATTAAAGACGTGCGCCACCACGCCCGGCTTGTTCAGCAGTTTTGAGAGCCCCTTCCTGACTGGATCCAGACCCTGACTGAGCACCCCCCCTGAAGGCACTGTCCTGGCTTTGTCCCCACCTGCCATGTATGTGGTCATCCCTGCCCTGGCTTTTGTCTGTCCTTCTGTAAGTCACTTCCCACATGGAAGCCGGTGTGTGTGTGTGGGTTCTCATTTCCAAATCCTCCAGGCCAAGTTACTGAGTTAAATACCATTTACTCTCAAAGCCCATGGAGTCTGTCTATGCTGGGAAAAAAAAGAGGGGTGGATGGGAAACCACCATCCAGTTCCCCTCTAGTCATAAAAATGGATGCAATTTATTTTTTTTTCTGGCATTCCAATTACATAGACGTTTGTCACCAGCTGTTCTAAGAGCTGGAACATTCTCTCAGCTGCTGTTTCTCCTCTCACATTTGACACCATCAGGCCACAAGTCTGGCAAGGCCTGGGCTGGAGGAGCCTCCCAGGTGAGCTGAGCTGGTTTCCCCTGGAATGTACCCTCTAACGTTCCCTGGGTGGTCTGAAGTAGGATTGAGGCAGGATCCTGGGAGCCCTCAAACTATGCAAGCCAGACCTCTCTGCCTTTCTCCCTATGATATATATGAAGATTCAGGTCTCAGACATGGTGTGAAGGAATCCGCCCTATATGCACAGACATGAATGTCTTCTCTGTTGCCAGAGATCACCACTCTTAGGGACATAGAGCCCCCCCCCCCCAGAATATCATGAGCCAGGATCTCCTCTGGAAACTTCTGCAAAAGTTCCATGGTCTTCAGTCCAGATGCCTCAGTATCTTATACTTCCCTGGGGTGCTATCATTTAAGGCCCACATAAGTATACTCAAGAGACCCTCTTCAAAGCCATGAAGTAGACAAAGTGTAGAACTTTGGGGTCAGAGATGAAGGTCTGGGTCCTGGCACTGGTGTTTCTTTCTGTGTGACCTTGGGGTTGTTACCTAGTCTCTCTGATCCCTAGGTCTCTCCTCTGTAAATTGAGAACACCATACTTCATTTCAGCCTTGCTGGAGGGATTAAACAAGATCCTGTAACAGAAAGGAATGACATTTTCTCAATGAGGGCCAGAAAGGAAATCACATACATTTATAGCTGTAAGGTAACAAGGTGGCATCCCAGGAGGGCAGGTCCCCACAGTGACTGATAGTTTTGAATTGGGGATTCTCCAAAGCCCTGGCCCTGCCTTTTAGAATGGGGCCAGCAAGCAGCCGATCCAGAAGCCCCTCATTTCCAAGGTGTGGATTTATACCAAGAAACAGACCACCACCAACAGACACTCAGCCTTGTGTTGAGGTCAACTGTGTGCCAGCCAGCTTACCCACTATCAGAGTGAGGAGCCCTGGCCCCTTTTGTGATGGGAACCTGGGGGCCAAGAGAAGCACAGTGCGTCGGGGGAGGTCAGCTGGGTTTCGAACCCACTTTCCAAGCTTTTCCAGAAGCTTGCCAGCTGCCCAGCATGGTGGCCCGTGCCCAGGAGGAGGACGGCCCCTCCAAAATGCCCCTGTCCCCTGCCAGCTTGGAGCGATCGGTCTTATGTAAGCAGCACGTGGAGGTTCCATTTAGCTGCAGGAAGCCAAGAGCTCGCTGGTGGTGGCGCTGGGGGTGGCGACAGGGGTGGGCTGGGCTGGAGGGGGGTGTCATCAGCTCGGAGCACCCCCAGGGCCTTGCCGCCAGCGGGGCCTGACACTGGGTTAAGTCGCCAGGCTGCAGCTGGGAGCTCGCCTGGTTCCCATCGGGGCCTGTGGTTTTGATTAGCGGGGCGCTCCCCGGGAACAGCGGGTCCCCGGCGCCCCCCCTCCTGGCAGCCCCAGACTCCAGATGTTCCGAGCGCTCGCTGGGAAGGCCTGCTGGCGCCACGGAGGGCAGAGGGCAGGGAAAGCACGCGAGCTGGAAGCCCAAGAACTCAGTCACCGCAGGCCTTGGCAGCCCGCCCGGCCCTCCGCTGGCACATTCCCCAGCTCTCCCCTGGCCATCTGTTCCCAAAAAGCCCTTTCAGAACCTCATCGTCACTCAGGATGCAACAGCCGAGCAGCTGGTTTGGAGGCAGCAAAAAGTTCTTTGTGAGGGAGGAAACCGGTTTCTGAATAACAGGGCTGGACGGCTGCGCTCCCCGCTTCCCAGGCGC
>PVHP010039862.1:0-16132 GCA_004024765.1 Zapus hudsonius | reverse complement strand
GTCTCCCCCACCACGGCTCTCACAATCTTTCCGCCCCCTCTTCCGCTCAGTTCCCTGAAAAAACATTTTTATTTATATATTAGAAAGAATGTGTGTGTGTGAGAGAGAGAGAGAGAGAGAGAGAGAGAGAGAGAGAGAGAGAGAGGGAATATGGACGCATCAGAGCATCTTGCCACTATAAACGAAATCCAGACACATGCGCCACTTTGTGCATCTGACTTTATGTAGGTACTGGGGAATCAAACCCAGGTTGTTAGGCTTTGCAAGTAGGTACTTTTAACCACTGAGTCCTGTATTGGCTTTTTAAAAAATTTATTTATTCATCTGCAAGCAGAGAGAGACAGACATAGACAATGGGCGTGTCAGGGCCTCCAGCCACTGCAAATGAACTCCAGATGCATGCGCCCCTTTGTGCATCTGGCTTTACATGGTACTGGGAAATTGAACCCAGATCATTAGGCTTTGCAGGCAAGCGCCGTAACAGCTGAACCATCTCTCCAGCCCCTGAGTTGACTTTTCGAATTTTATTTATTTATTGTTAATATGTAGAAACACTGTATGAACAAGTCTTGTGTTGGTACCCCCATTTCCTTCCTCCCTGCCCCCAATCCACTGAGGGCCATCCTCAGTGGGATTCCTGCATTGACTCTTTGCCAGGAAGCCCCCAGCTTTCTCCTGCCAGGGTCACGTGACAGCATGATTCACCTAGGGGAAAATCCTGAAAGAGGAATTAAATTCAGGCTTCTTTCCTCACGGCCTATCCCCCAGCCAGCTTTGCTAATTATAAAAACGTGCCAAGTATGCTGGAGCTCATCTTTAATCCCAGCGCTCCGGAGGCAGAGGCAGGAGGATCGCTGTGAGTTCAAGGCCAGCCTGGGACTACAGAGAGAATTCCAGGTCAGCCTGAGCTAGAGAGAGACCCTACCTAGGGAAAAACAAATACCTCCCATGGGTTGTGAGGAAAAATGTGCTGTCTCCCTAAAGGATAAGGAACTGAGTTGGGAAGCTTTCTAGATCCTTCTGTATCTCTGGGAAGGAAGCCTGTGAAGCGTCAGCGTGTCTTCTTCTGTCTCCACAGTCATGTATTGTACCGACCCCGGGGAGGTGGACCACTCCACCCGCCTGATCTCCGACCCCGTGCTGCTGGTGGGCACCACCATCCAGTACACCTGCAACCCTGGCTTCGTGCTGGAAGGCAGCTCGCTTCTGACCTGCTACAGCCGAGAGACAGGGACCCCCATCTGGACGTCTCGCCTGCCCCACTGTGTCTGTAAGTCATGTGTCTGAGCGCAACCTTTCAAGCCTGCTTCCTGATGCACAGCCTAGGAGGAGGCCACCGGTGGGTGGGGAGGGGCATGGCTGGTGACCACCCAGCCCACATGGCTGACGCAGACCAGGGCACCTGTGAATTCAGGAGCCCCTTGCTGCCCATCACCTCGGGTACCAGTGAGCAGAGACAGGAATTGAACTTGGCGGCCATCTGCAAGACAGTGAGTTAACACCCTAGACATCTGCCTTCAAATCTAAGAGTCCAGGTGAGAGACAGACAGTGTGAACACAAGTTCATTTAGCAAAGGTGTACACTCCAGAGAGAGACGGGAGCAGGCTGTCCTGATGACGTGCCCGGTGAGCCTGCATTGTGGGGTTGAAAGAAGAGACGGCTCAGAGGTTAAAGGTGTTTTTACCTGCAAAGCCTAACGATGCAGGGTTGGATGCCTCAGTGGCCACTTAAAGCCAGATGCACAAAGAGGCACCTGTGTCTGGAGTCCATTTGCAGCCCTCAGAGGCCTTCGTGCGCCCATTCTCTCTCTCTCTCTCTCTCTCTCTCTCTCTCTCTCTCTCTCTCTCTCTCTCTCTCTCTCTCTCCTTGCAAATAAATTGATTAATCAATGAATTGTTTTTAAAAAAAGAAGGAAGTTTAGATGAACACTTGTGAAATTGGGGAGGGGGGCATACTCATGGAGTAAAGTGAACTTTGCCCTCCCCAATCACAGTGGATGTGGGACTTTTTTCCCATGATGCTCTAGAAAGGTCATAAAAGGGTGTTTGGGGAGAAGAGGTTCAGAACGGCAATTCAAGCACCATTACAATGATTCCAGGGCACGTTCCTGGCACGAAGGAGAAAATGCCCTGGCCCCTTGCTTTCTCACACCATCTGCAGCCCGAAGGGCATCTCTCCAAGGGGCACCGCCACGCAGCCATGGTCCTCCGTCACCCCTCGCTAACTCCTGGCCACATCCCGTGGCATCAGGGTGAGCGGGTGACGGAGTGCACCTCACCCTTGGCGGCCAGCTCTCCCGTCTTCCTCCTCCCTCAAGGAGCTGAGCTCTTAAAGCCACGCGTGGTGGCGTCACCCAATCCTCAGAGGCTTAGTGGAGGATCCAAGGCAGCAAGCCTGGGCTGCCTAACACAGCCCTGCTTCAAAACAATTAGCATCACTTTTTTCTTTTTCAAAAATATTGATTGATGATTGATTGATTGATTCGCAAGCAGAGAGAGAGAGGAGCATGCTAAGGCCTTCTGCCGTCACTGCAAAGGAACTCCAGATGCACGTACCACTCTGTGTATCTGGCTTTCCATGGGTACTGGGAAATCGAACCCAGGACCTTAGGCTTTGCAGGCAAGGGCCTAAACTGCTGAGCCATCTCTCCAGCCCCTCCTCTTTTCCTTTCTTTTTTTTTTAAGTTCAGGAATGTTAACTCGGCATCTCCAGCCATCTCCTAGGAAACAGAGGAGGTGCAAGCCCAGGGTTTCTACGGAGCCCAGGGAGTGAGTCAGACACCCAGCTGCCACCTGCGCAAAGGAGTGAGGGGTGCGGAGTGCAGACAGAGCAGATCTCCATGTTAGTCCTGAGGTTCCGACAGAGTCAGCCACAAGGACATGGAACACACCCAAGTCCTGGCTGTAGGGCGACCAAGGCGTTTCCTGTGGATTCACTCACACTGATGGGATTGAGGAACCCAGATACTGGAGACCCAGGGCCAGGTCACCCGTGACAGGGGCATCGGGTGCCCAGCTGCCAGCTGAGACACCCAAGGCTCCCAGCCCCTGACAGAGAAGAGAGAGACCAGATCCAGATGCAGACGCTCACCTCCGGGGCCCTGGACCTCAGACCACGTTCCTTCCAGGCAGCGTCCGTCCATCCTCACGAGCCTCTTGAGTGCTAGCCGCATAACCTTCCCCCATAGAAAGCTAAAGGAGACGTTCTCTCTAAAATGCCGAAAGTCGAAAATACCATTTTTAAAAGAAATGGTATCTCAACTGGGCAGGGTGGCGCACGCTTAAATCCCAGCCCTCGGGAGACAGAGGCTGTGAGTTCAAGGCCAGCCTGAGACTACATAATGAAAGGAAGGAAGGAAAGAAGAAAGGAAGGAAGGAAGGAAGGAAGGAAGGAAGGAAGGAAGGAAGGAAAGAAGGAATGAAGGAAAGAAGGGAGGAAGGAAAGAAGGAAGGAAGGGAAGAAGGAAGGAGAGGGAGGGAGGAGAAGGAGAAAGGAAAGGAAGGAAAGAAGGAAGGAAGGGAAGAAGGAAGGAAGGAAGGAAGGGAAGAAGGAAGGAGAGGGAGGGAGGAGGAGGAGAAAGGAAAGGAAGGAAGAAGGAAGGAAAGAAAGAGTGTCCCAGTAATGAGGCACTGTCTCCAAATACCCTCTGGGCAGTGGCATCTGCCAGACAGCCAAGCCCCGAGCCTCCTCTGAGGCCACCTTTCCGTGAAATCCCAGTGGTGTCCTCAGAGCTGAACTGAGCCAGCCTCCCCGACACCCATGCCAAGAGCTTGGAGCCCCGTGCCGTGTCCCTGTGGGAGGAGCGATGGGGACAGGCACGCTGCAGGCAGGCAGGGCATCGGATGGGTCATTCCACAAGGGGACAATGGTGCAACATCCCAGTGAGAAAGAAGGTCGTTCGTGGTCCGGGTCCAAGGCATCTTTGGGCTGGAATCTCTGGAAGCTTCCCAGCCCACCACACTGCGCGGGTGGCACACTCACAAGCAGGCAGAACAGGCCAAGAGAGGGGGGGCAGCTTTCGGAGGCCCCACAGCGGAGAAGAGAGAACCCAGGATTCTAACCCGACAGCACCTCCCACGAAGCTGAGTGGATCTACAGTTTCCCAAACCTTTCCACGCCACCAAGCAGGAGGAGATCATGTCACCCCGGCTGTCACCACCTCTGTAACACAGCCTTGACTTGGTCCCACTGGGGCCCAAAACCAAGTCTCTTCCTTCCTTGTCCACTTGCTTCTGGCTACTTCAGGTCAGTCACAGACCGGCTGGGGCCAGGCCAGGCATGGTGGCAGATCCCAGCACTCAAGCAGGCAGAGGTAGGAGAACCGCCATGAGTTCGAGCCACCCTGAGACTATATAGTGAACTCCAGGTCAGCCTGGGCTAGAGCCGAGACCCGACCTAGGACAAAAACCTAAAAAGACTAAAGTCGGTGCGACCATTTGTCTCCAGCTCTGCCTGATGACCTCGGCCAAGTCACTTGCCCTCTCTGAGCCTGTGAAGTAACGTCATGCAGGGGGTGGTCAGTGGGCGCTCTGTTAGCACAGCAGAGACCTGCGATGATGTACAGGTGAAAGAGGGGGGACGGCTAAGTGTGGCTGGTGGCTTTGGTCACCACTGCCTGACCCTGGAGGATCTGGAAAGGGGTGGAAGCTCCGTGCAGCTCATCTACCAGAAAAGAGACGTTCAGATGATATTCGGGCATGAGCTAATGAGGCAATGAACGCCTTCTCTAACCCGGCCCTCAGAGACAGACCCCTGGGTGCGTCTTACGAGGGTGTTTCAGAGACGTTTAGCAGAGGCTGAAAAGCTCTGTCAGCCAGCTAGGAACGAAAACCCTTAGCCGTGTCTGCAGTGTGCAGGACTGGCCGGCAGGTGGCAGGAGAGAGTCCAGGTCAGAATATAAAGGAGAGAGATGACTCCTCTCTCTCCCCTCTCTCTTCCCTCTCTCTCTCTCTCCTCTCTCCTCTCTCTCTCTTCTCTCCTCTCTCTCCTATCCTCTCCTCTCTCCTCTCTCCTCTCTCTTCTCTCCTCTCTCTTTCTCTTTCTTTTCTCCTCTCTCTTTCTCTCTCTTTTCTCTTCTCTCTCTCTTCTCTCCTCTCTTCTCTCCTCTCTCTCTCTTCTCTCCTCTCTCTCTCTCTCTCCTTCCTGACTACAGGTACCACCCCTTCCCCACCAGGACAGACTGATCCTCCTGGAACTGTGAGCCGTCATTCCCTGAGTTGTTTTTGCCCTATATATAGTCACAGAAGCAAGGAGAGTCCCCAAAGCAGGCGTATCCTAAATCCTGGCTGAGCTTCAGAGGTTTCAAAGCAGAGCCTCGAGGCCAGGTGTTCTCAACACAGGCCTGTGACCCCCCCCCCGGCACGTGAGAGGCCAGAGAGGAGACCCTGTCCCAAAACACATATGCTTTTTAAAAAATGTATTCCTTTATTTGAAAGCAGAAAAAGACAGGGAGAATGGGCGCACCAGGGCCTCCAGCCACTGCAAATGAATTCCAGATGCACGCGCCACCTTGCACATCTGGCTTTGCAAGCAAATGCCTTAACTGCTGAGCCACATCCCCAGCCCCCAAATACAGAGACAGAGAGAGAGCAAGAGAGAGAGAGAGAGCCTGATTAAATTAAGAGACCTCAGCAAGCAGAGTCAGCAGAGCTCAGAGGGAGCACTTATTTCAGTACAGTGACCACCCTCCACCCAGATCTAACACTTCCCCCACCCTGGGGTCGTACCAGGCACTGAAGAAACATTGGTGTGGTTCATTCTGGTTGTCAGATGACATGAAGGCAGGAGGCACGTTTCTCTGGTCTGCGGGAACAAGGACAGTGTCTGGCACATAGGAGGTGTCCAGTAAAGATCAGCTGTGTTCATTCATCTTTGTTAATTCTTGAAAGAAAATTCCAAGGCAAGGGTTTCAGGAAACCTTCAAATCTTCTGGGGAGATACTGCCTGCCACCTTCTGGTCAGTTCTGTGTACTGCAGGAGTTTCCCACGAAGCCAGAAACCTAGGTAGGTTTTTGGTCATTCGCTGAGTTAATTGCACATATTTAGAAGCCACACTCACAGAGGTCAAGGTCCCACTAAGGACCCTTTACATGTATACCTCTCCCTTCCAGGCCTGTGGGGTGAGGGGTCAGATCGTCTTGTTGGCACAGAGAAAACTCCTCAAGAAATGTTTGTTGACTGAGTAACTGATCTAGGTACTGTGCTGGGCAGAGGATTCCTGACCTGTACGGGGGATTTTGGGATTTTGCCGATCCCAAAAGTGCTGAGGGAGTCTGATGGAGGTCTAGAAAGGTTCCAGAACATTCCCAAGGTCATGGGAATTCACACCATTGGAAGCAGATCTTGGTGGGAGGGGAGGCAGCTTCTGAGATTTATCTATCTCCCAAAGTAAGATGCTTCAAACCACAAGCACTTAAGACCTTAGCGTCACTGCGGGTCTGGGTCTGGGGTGCTGAGCTCAGTCCTCTGATTCAGGGTCTCACACAAGACACCCTGGGGCAGGGTCTCCTCTGAAAGCATGACATGAATTCTCCTGGCTCTGGAAAAAAAAACATCTAAGATGGTCAATTTGTATATATAATTTTAAAAATATTTTTACTCATTTGCAAGCAGAGAGAGATAGAGATAGAGACAGAGAGAATGGGCCCACCAGGGTCTCCAGCCACTGCAAACAAACTCCAGATGCATGCGCCACCTTGCGCATCTGGCTTTACGTGGGTCCTGGGGAATCGAACTCGGGTGGGTAGTCAGGCTCCGCAGACAAGCGCCTTATCCGCTGAGCCATGTGATGGTAAATTTTATGTCGTGCGGATTTTGCCCAATTTTAAATTCCTTTAAGTGTTTGCGGATTTGTGGTGCTGTGCACAAAGCAGTGTGTGCTCACGGTCCAATCCGATGGCTAAAAATGAAATCGCTCACAGGCTGGGCCATCAGGGGACAGTGTGTGCCTACTTGTTGGGGCCGGTCACTGCCCTCCTACTGTCTCCAGGGCCTGTCTTCAGGTGTGCCTGACAGACTCCTCCCCAGCAAGAAAGCAGTTCTGTACTCAGTACTCAGCACCCTCCGGTGTATATATGCCAGACGGAATAAGACAGGACTAAACTCAGTGGCAAGAGGCATCAGGGAAGGCTTCCTGGAGGAGGAGACATAAGGACTGACTAGCGAAAGACATGACCTCTCACACCACATGGATGGGCTAGACGTAATTTAAAAAGCGAGAAGAATATCTGTTAACTAAACACCACCCCCATCCATCACCAAAAAAAGCTACCACAAGCCAAGAACATTATATAATTTAGTCCTGCAAATGCCTGAGACAGGTGGGCACCAGTGTTCCCTATCTGTTAATGAGGAAACTGGAGACCCCAGAGGAGAGATTATGCTATTCACTGGAGGTTGGTCACCCAGCAAGGAAGTGGGACCTCACCCTGACCCCACAGCCCCATTCATTCTCCCGTGCCCACCTATAGTCCGTGGACAGGTCTGGGACAAAGAGACCAGTGTGATCAGTGGGAACGTTGGATGGCAGGGGAGGCTGTGGGGCAAGAGGGGACGCTGGAGGGTGGGCCGAAGCTGGGTCACCCCGGCTGGTGGCATCTCACCAGAGCTGTGCATGGTGGCTTGCGTTTCAGCGGAGGAGTCCCTGGCCTGTGACAACCCGGGTTTGCCCGAGAACGGGTACCAGATCCTGTACAAGCGGCTCTACCTGCCTGGGGAGTCCCTCACCTTCATGTGCTACGAAGGCTTCGAGCTCATGGGCGAAGTGACCATCCGGTGCACCCTGGGGCAGCCGTCCCACTGGAACGGACCCCTGCCCGTCTGCAAAGGTAAAGTGGGGACCCGCCCTGGGGTGGCACGCTGCTGGGCTTCCAGGACAACGAGAGGCACCTCTTTTGTTGTTCTGAGACAGGGTCTCAGGTAGCGGAGGCTAGCCTCAAACTTCCTTAGTAGACAAGGTTGGCCTTGAATTCCCGATGTCTCCTGCCTCCACCTCTCACAGGCTGTGCAGGGACTACGGGTATGTGCCATCTCACTTAGAAAACAAAAGAAAATGAGGACCCATGAAAACGCTTTTCCACGGAATGCCAAGCATGGTCGATAAATATGGAGTGAACATGAAATTTGAAGGCATATATATGTACACGGGTCTTTCAAAGGCAGGAAGCCTCTGAGCTCTGCTGATCACCGGAAGAGACCACAGAGGCTAGTCTGGGTGTGGGCTACACGCCCGTCATTTTAGCATTCAGGATGCTGAGAGAGGAGGCGTTCAAGTTCAAGGCCAGCACACAGCAAGAGCCTGTCTAAAAAAAGTTAGGGGGCTGGAGAGATGGCTCAGCGGTTAAGGCACTTGCCTCCAGTGCCTAAGGCCCCTGGTTCAATTCTCCAGACCCACATAAGCCAGACCCACAAGGTGGTGGCCCTGGTGCGCTCTCTCTCTCTCTCTCTCTCTCTCTCTCTCTCTTTGTCTCTCTCTCTCTCTGCTTGAAAATGAATAAATAAAAAAATTTAAAAAGAAATAGTAATATTTTTTAAAAATAAAATAAAATAAAAAAAAGTTAGAGCCAGGCGTGGTGGCGCACGCCTTTAATCCCAGCACTGGGAGGCAGAGGTAGGAGAATTGCCATGAGTTAGAGGCCATCCTGAGACTACAGAGTGAGTTCCAGCTCAGCCTGGGCTAGAGCGAGACTCTATCTTGAACCCCCCCCCAAAAAAAAAAAGAAGTTAAAAGTTGAGAAAGAAACTCAAACTGGTCCCCACTGAAGTCCCACCTCCTCCTCTTGGGAGGGAGCCGTGTGATGTCACAGAAGTCTATCTCTGAACCTGTTTGCACTTCTCTGAAACATCTATGAACAGAGCTTTCACCTAACGGGGTGGAGAGTGGGGGGCAGTGAGGGGTGCCCAGTGGAGAGACTCTTGGCTGCTCCTCCTGCTTGTCCTCTGGGGACATGGGGAGGGGAGCCTCCCACCCCATCCTTCAGCCTGGCCCCACGTGACTCTCCTGCCCAGTGACCCCCTCCCCGCACTCTCTCTCTTTCAGTTAATCAAGACAGTTTCGAACACGCTTTAGAAGGTGAGTTCCATTTTCTAGGGAAAACTCCCAACACCACCAGGCCCCGAACCCCTAGGCCACCGCAGCCAGGGGTTCTGGGCTCCCTTGCCAGGCGTCTGAGATGGCTCCGGGGGTCATCGGCTCTGCTCGTGGGCACTCGCTAAGGGCCAGGTCCCTGGGGGGAGCACTGGAGTGGGGAACAGGACTCAGGTACCGTGTGTTCAGTAGCAGAAGCCGCAGCAGAGTCGTCGCTGGAAGGCGGGAACATGGCGCTGGCCATCTTCATCCCTGTACTGCTCATCTCCTTGCTGCTGGGAGGAGCTTACGTCTACATCACCAGGTGGGTGCATGCCAGCCGCCCGCCCCTGGCCACACCTGGGGTGAGAGAGACAACTCCAGGGGATCAGAGCTTTGGGATGTCCCCAGCCTCCCTGACAGGACAGAGGAGGGCAAAGCTAGCCTCACAGTCACCTTCTCGTTGCTGCAAAAAGCACCCGGTCAAAGCAGCTTGGGGAGGAATGGGTTTATTTTGACTTACAGACGTGAGGGGAGGCTCCAGGATGGCGTGAGCAGAGGCTGGACATCACCTCCCGGCCAACATCAGGTGGCATCAGGAGAGTGTGCCACACACCAGCCAGGGGAAGCTGGCTATGACATCCATAAGCCCACCCCCAACGACATACCTCCAACAAGGTTCCAGTTCCCAAATTGCCACCAACTGGGGATCAAGCATTCAGAGCACGTGTGTTTATGGGGGACACCTGAATGAAATCACCACACTGGCTCTTGATCCCAGGGACCTGATGTCTCTACACCCAGCATTCCACCAGTGACTCATTTCTTCAACAAATACACAGTGACATCAAAGGGGTACTGAAGGTCACCGTGCTGAGTGTCACGGCACCTGCCCTTGGTGAAGAAGGACACTGAACATACCCACCAGAGTTAAGGAACAGCTGATATGTGCAAATCAACAACATAAGAAAGATGGGCAGAGTAAGGCTGGAGAGATAGCTCAGCGGTTAAGGCACTTTTTTTACTTAAAAAATAAAAAAATAATAATAAAAGATGGGCAGAGTGGATAAGGGGTGGTGACAAAAGAGCCACCTTTATTTATTTTTTTAATATTTTATTTATTCATTTTTCAAGCAGAGAGAGAGAGAGAGATGTAGAGAGAGAACCAGGGCCACCACCTTGTGGGTCTGGCTTATGTGGGTCCTGGGGAATTGAACCAGGGGCCTTAGGCACTGGAGGCAAGTGCCTTAACTGCTGAGCCATCTCTCCAGCCCAAAAGAGCCACCTTTAAGTCGGTGGCTAGGAGGCCACTCAAGGGCAGTGGGCACGGGGTACGGGCTCGTGGCCCTTATTCCTTGTTTTTCCCAGGCTGACCTGGAATTCACTATGTAGTCTCAGGCTGGCCTCAAACTCACATAGATCCTCCTACCTCTGCCTCCCAGGTGCTGGGATTAAAGGCGTGTGCCACCACGCCCAGCTTGCCAGCAAGGAGACCTAGTGCTTGGGGCATCCCGCTGGGGCAGAAGTGGAGGGAACTTGCCCTCAGCAGGATTCCCGGTGGGAATCCACACACCCACTCTCCTTCACAGAGGTGTCCTTGTATGGGAATCCTCCCACCAAGTGTCTTTCTGTCTGTCTGTGTCTCCCCAGGTGTCGCTACTACTCCAGCCTCCGCCTGCCCCTCATGTACTCACACCCCTACAGCCAGATCACCGTGGAAACCGAGTTTGACAACCCCATCTATGAGACCGGGGTGAGTGTCTCTCCATTGGCAGAAGGGACCCCCCCTCTCCCCGGGAATCCTGCCTCATCCCAGCAAAGCCTCTACTGAGCTGAGAGCCCATCTCTGTCAGCCAGTGACCAGAGCCCATGACAAGCTCCGAGGCTGGCCACTGTCCAGAGAATCCCCACCACGGGGAGAGAGGATGGCACCTCAAAGTGGGCGTAGAGTGGGTATCATAGAGTGTGTGGAGTTGGGCTCTCTGACTTGCTCTGAGACCCTGGGGTCAGGCCCGTGGAAAAGGGCATTTTAGAGACTTGGTTGGTATTTCTTTGTGGCGCTCTGATCGTGTGAAGCAAGCAGTCCCCAGCCCAGTGGTCACACTCAGAGAGAGAGGCCCAGTTCTATGGTGGGAATCCCTGGCACTGGCTCCCTCAGAGGAGTGGTGCACAGGGCACGGCACATGCCATCAACACTGGCCAAGCAGGTGCATGACATGTCATCATAACCTGCGGGAAGAATGAAGTCGAGGGCAGAATAGAACCTCCGAGTCCCATGACCCCTTAAGGGCACAGGCAGGCCCAGGGAGGTATGACGCCCTGTCGTCCCTCCCCATCCACTCGGGGTTTATCACCTCTGTCCACTCTCTCCTGCAGGAGACCAGAGAGTATGAGGTTTCCATTTAACGCCAGCCACCCTGGAGGAAGGACTTACGGACATGACACAGTCCCGGCCTCCTCGAGACATCCCCCTCGGCCCTCATGGCAGGGACGGCGACCCCAGAGTGACCGCTGTCTTTCCTTCAGACTCCTGATTGAAGAGTCACGTTTTCTTCACTGTATTTATTATATTTAAAATTGAGACCGGAGGGTTCGGTGCATTGCACACACGGCAGCCAAGTTCACACGATGGTGTCGTCGAGTCGTCCCCCCCCCCCAGGCAGGTGAAGGCTTGCAGACCACCAGGCCACCAGGATCCATCAGCAACACCGTGCCACGGCCAAATCTCAGCATCCTTCATACCAACAGAAGCCAACAAAGATGAAGTGCCCAGGCCTGTTTCGAGTTACCTTGGGTTCAAATTTAGCATGAATATGTAAGCCTAAGCCGGCTGATTTTTCTCGTTTGCCCCTTTCCAAATTTAAGAGCTTCTAAAAGGTTTCATCCCTTCTTCTCCCTCCCACGGGCCTCAGGCCTTCACAAGCAGCAAAGACACCCACCGAGCATCCCCTTAGTTACTACCAGAGGGGTTCCTTCTGACAATTTGGTGAGTGACAAAAGGAACCGGTCAGAGAAGACGAGATCTGAGAGTTTGTAAGATGACCCTGACCTTCACACAGGGTGATTTCCACTCCAAGTGCCAGAATTGATCGCTCTGTCTGTCATGGCCACCCCAAGGCCGAGTCTTAAACTCACAGGCACCGGGAGCCACCTTGGGCCAGAGAGGCAGGAGCACCATGGCCCACCCAGGGGACTGGAGCTGGGGACACTCTGAGAGCACCCATGCTGGGATTGCTGCAGCTGGCTCACGTGTCCCAGGAGAGGACAAGGCTCCCACACAAAGGTGGCTGGACACTGGGGTTGAGGGACCCAGGACCCATCAGGGTGAGGCCACCTCAGTGAGAGAGCAGGAGGGCCTCTCCTCACAGGAGCCCTGCGCCACCCCCAAAGCTGGGGACTGTGGCTCTGGGGAAGGAAGAAGCAGGCGCAGGAGGACAGCTCTGGAAGCGTGACCAACACTGGACATCCGTTGGATGATGCTGTCACCCATGGTGTCTGCGGCTCGGCCACATGGGCTGCAAACCCTCTGGGACACTCTCCACGCCCTCTGGAGTTGTCTTGAATCCGCTGGTTTAACAAAGAGAAAGACCTTTCTGGCTGTGTGCCCTGGGGTATTCCGATGCTTTGGAAGCATCTAGAACAAACGAGGGAAAGCTGGCTGTACTCACACCACCCCCTTCCTCAACCCTCCATGCTGGGGGAGAGACTGAGCCTGGATTCTTCACTGAAGATGGAGACCGTGAAGCCCAAGGCCACCTCATCTGAAGAAAGACACCCCCCCCAAAGCCTTGCAGGCCCCTAGGGAGCTGGAACAGCAGTCCAAGTGACACAGCATTTTGTTTAAAAAAGCTCAATGCAGCCCTGGCTTTGATTTCTGCTTGAGGCTCGTTCTAACGCTAAGCCAGGTTCACCCGCAGTGCAGAACTCTGGTTTGGGTTCCTTCCACGGCTCTGGGAAAACACCTTTGCCTTTTGTGACAATTGACATAAATCATATATGGTCTTTCTTCTAACCTTAACCCTAAAAATGTCCGGATCGTCTCCTTGGCTACTGTGGGGCTAGAACAATGTTGACTTTTTATTTGATTTGATTTTTTTTTCTTTTCAGGAGCCCAGTGTCTTGGTTCTGTCTTAGCAGTACAGTCCCGTAACCGCGTTTAGATTTTTGTTGGTTGGTTTGTTTTAGCCTAGAGGTGGGTCACGTGAGCTCAGCAATGTACAGTGTGACTGAAAACACAGGGTGGTGTCTATTTTTTTTTTCTTTTTCAAATATCCGAATGTGGATTTGTAACATGTAAAGGTTTGAAATTCTATTACTAGTGCCAAAAATACACGGGGCATCATCATCTCATCTTGTCTGTTTTTATAAGCTCCAAATGAAAACCCGTTGGGATCTTTTTGGAAGGGATACACTCGTGAGCAGCTGGGAATGGGACTGAGCCTCCCTGCAGCCACCCCTGGTTTTGAAATCGGTGGGGACACACGTTCAAGTTCAGCCTTCTCGAACTTTCTCTCTGGCAGGGTAAGTTAGCCAGCAGCCTCATCCTGCCGCTCTCTGACGGCCATCATTTCCCGAGTCCACCGACCGCTCTCACTCTGACCTTCTGAAGCCAGATCCCTGTAGACCTCCTTTCTGAGCCACAGGTGACAGGAGAGCTCCCTGTGTCCTTGGTGAAGCCTGGTGGGTCGCCAGAGGTCGGGCATTCCGAGTTGTTTGGTACCCTCAAAGATAGAATCTTCTGGAACATTTTCATTTTTATCATCCTACAGAATAAAACTTTCTAAGCTAGAATACTGAAATGAAGTCATTTTCCACTTTGTATATATTGAAGCTAATAAAACAACACGAAAAAGGCAAGTCTGTGGAAGTTCTGTTTCTGAGGCTCTAGGACCACTTTGAGGGGGACAGTCCCAGTTTCGGGGGGGGGGGGAGATCAGGTGAGGTAATAACTGCTGATTCTATGAACGCCAAGACCAGGCCTCCTCGCTCTGGAATCCGCCATCAACCCAGCCAGCCTCCAGTCACAGACCATCAGAACAGAACACCATGGCCCAGGGGCTTAAGTAACGGAGCTTGCAAGCCCAAGGTCAAGGTGCCAACCTATTCAGTTCCTGGCTCAAGCCGGGCACGCTGGAGTCTAGCCCACAGGGCTGCCCCTTGGGCCCATGGGCCACACAATATTATAGGAACCACAATGTGCCATTATTAGGCTAATTAATAGGCTTAGGTGGGTCTATTACCAGACACTTTCTTTGGTTTTTCTTTTCCCCCTTTGGGGACTCTGGGTATTTCTGTGCAGCAATTATAGCAAGACCCAGCAAGACTGGAGGTTTATCTTTGCTTTTTTTAAAAAATATTTTACTGGGCTGGAGAGATTGCTCAGTGGTTAAGGCACTTGCTTCTAGTGCCTAAGGCCCTGGGCTCAATTCCCCAGGACCCACATAAACCAGACCCACAAGGTGGTGGCCCTGATGTGCTTTCTCTTTCTCTCTCTCTCTCTCTCTCTCTCTCTCTCTCTCTCTCTCTCTCTCTCCTTGAAAATGAATAAATAAAATATTTTAAAAAAAATATTTATTCATTTTCAAGCAGAGAAAGAGAGAGAGAGAGAGAGATAGGAAGAGAGAGCACCAGGGCCACACCTTGTGGCTCTGGCTTATGTGTGTCCTGGAGAATTGAACTGGGGGGGCCTTGGGCACTGGAGACAAGTGCCTTAACCACTGAGCTATCTCTCCAGCCCTATCTTTGCTTTTGACAGCCAGCATAAGGTGTGTGTAGGCAAGGAAACCCCTTCAGAGTGATTCCCATGGCTCCTCCCTTCTTCCTCCTTTTCCTTCTATGTCGCCCAGAGCCACCATTGCTATTGGTCATAACTTCATAGATCCAATGCCACCAAAGTCCCAAACATGGTAGCTGGGACTTCGGCTAGCACCAGGTGGGGAATCACTCAGCATCGGGGCCAGGAGAGTTTAGATCAAACATAGCTGCTGATCTCCTGTTTCCCATCCTCACGGTTTCCGGCAGCTTCTGGCATTTTGTCCACACTGAACATGGTCCTATGAACGGGTCAAGTTCACAAGCACTCTCCCGAAGTCTCTGTGGATCAAGAGATCGCTGCCAGGAGAGGGTTAGCTAAGATATCCTCACTGAAGTACGGTCATGACAGAAAGAATTTCTCAGTAAGGAGTACATCCCATGGGAAAGCAAAGAGGGAGGGAAATCGAGGAAGGAGAATCAGCTGAGGGGACTGGGCCAGCAGTGAGAGGGGACCACTGAGGACAAGGTGTTCTAAGAGCACACATGCACCAAGACACCATGATGAACCTGATACTTTGTACTCTTGTATTAAAAATAAGTAAGGCTGGAGAGATGGCTCGCCTGCAAGCCTAATGGCATGGGCTCGATTCCCCAGTGCCCACGTAAAGCCAGATCCAAAAAGTGGCACCTTTGTCTGGAGTTTGTTTGCAGTAGCTGGAGGCCTTGGCGCACTCATTCATTCATTCATTCACTCATTCTTTCTCTGTCTCCTTGTAAATAAGTAAATAAAAATAGTTAAAAGAATTAATAATCAAAAGAACGAGATGGTAAGACCCTATAGCTGAAGACCACACAGGCTTGGGCTGCAGGTCACTGAGAAATCAAGCTGGAGCTGAGCTGGAAACCTCCTGCCTGGTAACCAGCTGACAGAAAGCTGGAAAAAGCTATGGCTGCCTGCAGCCCAATGGGAGAGAGGTCATCAATGGTGGTGAATAGCAGTGGACCTTGCAAGCCTTAAGACGGGCCAGCCAGGCCAAATGTGCCAACTGGGGCAATAGTGGCACTTCTGTTGTGAGGGAGACCAACTGTTCTCTAGTTGGACTGGAGGCCCCTTCCACAAGAGGGAATACATGCCTGGTACTGAAGACCTAGTCAGAAGCCTATAGTGGGGGAGGTCATGAGCCCTAGGGGAGTAATGCCTTCTGTTGTCTGACTAGATGCACATACTATGCCCACCAAACTGCCTTATGAGTGCTTTTAAAAAATGAGCAGCCGGGCGTGGTGGCGCACGCCTTTAATCCCAGCACTCGGGA
>PVHP010039860.1:0-16146 GCA_004024765.1 Zapus hudsonius | reverse complement strand
ATATATATTTCCATGTTGGTGCTTGTGATAGTTTGAATAGATGTTCCCCAATAGAATCAATGGTTCATTAAAATTGTGAATTGTCTCCAGGCTTCTGGCTGGAGGAGGTGTCACTTTGGCCTGGCCTCCTGGGGTCTGTCCCTGAGGTATTTCTTAATTGGATGCAAAATACTAGGGATACATATGCAAAACAGCATCAGGAACCCAAGCCTGGCAGTCCTGCTGTTTTGTGAGTTACAGTGTCACAGTGTGCTTGCTTGCTTCTGGAGGTGCTGGGCTGTCTCTGTCTCTGCTTGGATCTGTGAAAGGGGGCCAGCCTTTTCCTTAACTTCCCCTGGGTCTATTACTTCAATAAATACTTTCCTCCCCCAAAATTGTGCCTGGTTTGGAGATTCATCCCAGCGGTGTGTGGCTGACTACGACAGTAATCATGGTCCTGTCCCTGGGTGTGTGATTTATAATAACCCCAGTGGGTACCAAATAACAAGGGCAAAGAAGATGCTACTGGGATTATATTTTTCTCACCCACTTTGACTTTTCCACACCTATAGTGCCTCTTTGTGGGTACACTGACAAAAATAAATACAGTGCTTTGAAAATACTAGGTCAAAAGAAAGTTATGGTATGGTTGCACCAATGACTTATTCAGTAACAAGAAGGAATAAACTAATGACATGATGTATGGAAACCTCCTAAAAGCATGGTGCATGGGAAGGGTTACACAGGGTGCATGCCATCTGGATCCATTTATAGAAGAGCTCAAGAGCAGGCAAAATTCATATATGGTAGTAAAAAATTTGTAGGTTTGTCTGTGGAGGAATGAGATGGGGATTTACTAGAAAAGAATAAGGAAATTTTCTAGGATGTCCTCAACTTCCAGAGATCCTCCTTCCTGCCTCCCAAGTGCTGGGATTAAAGTTGTGTGCTACCACACCCAGCTTAAAAATAATTTATGTGTATGTGTGGGGTAGAGGGCTATACAGGGCCTCTTTCTGCTGCACATAAACACCAGATGCTTGAGCCATGTTTTGCATCTGACTTATGTGGGTAGCTTGGGGATTGGACCTGGGCAAGCTGACTTTGCAAGCAAGTGCCTTTTACTGCTGGGCCATCTTCCCAGCCCCTACAGTTAAAAAAATGGAGCAAATGTACACTTTAGATTTGCTCAACTTACATTAAGTATTGATCTCAAACTAGAGACACCAATCAATGCTACATTACTTGAGGAAACATGCTAGTGACTTGCACGAGAATGGCTGGGTAGATAGGTCAAATAAGTGTTAATGGTGGAATCCAGTGAGTGGATATTCACTATAAAGTTCTTTTCTAATTATTGTATGTTCAAAAGTGTTTATATATTGGGGGAAAGACTAATGAAATTTTATTCCTTAAGGCATCATGGTACTTACCAACATGATCTTTTAAAAATGTCTCCATTTGTCATAGGTTGAAGGTTTGGTTGCTGAAAACCAATCAAAAGGAACTCTAGAACCTAGTAAAAGGCGAGATATTTACAAAAGGTAAAGTGTGCTACTTATACATGCTTTTGAAGAATTTTACAATGGCCCTTCCCTCCTTCCCTCCCTCCCTCCCACCCTCCATCCTTTCCTTCCCCTTACCTCTCCCTCCCTTTTTTTTCTATTCCCCCCCCCCATTATCTATTTATACAATTGCCCAAATGATAATAATGGGAGATGGCATTGTGGTAGCAGTGGGTGAACTTTTCCAAAATGCACCTAAAAGTGTCATTTGCCGTTGTCTCTGTCTACTGGGTGTGTGTTAGAACAGTAAGTACAGAATCATGTCAGTCAACTTACATTTATTTTGTACTTTATTCTCATCAAGCACTGTACTCTGTACTCTAAAACTTTCCTAATTGGCATAGTAGCACAGTGAGATTCCTGTCACCATAAATGAGAAAGTCAAGGTTCCCAGTGATTAGTTACTTCGCTGTTGACATTGGAAGACAGTACAAATATTTAAGGGCAGCTGAGACATGAGAGTTCAATGAGGTGGGGGGGGTGCTTAGCTACATTTTCCAGGGGCAGGCACAGGCTTTGCGTTAGTGCACGTGAATAGAAGGATCACATACTGATGTGGTGTGGATCTAGAAGAAACTACCATACACCAGAGCCCCTTGTTACTGCAAATGAACTCCAGATGCATGTGCCCCCTTGCACATCTGGTCTTATGTGGGTACTGGGGGAATTGAACCAGGCCGGCAGAGTTTGCAAGCAAGTGCCTATAACTGCTGAGTTACCTCCGCAGCCCTATAGAAGGATTTTAAGTGCAGGGTTCTTCATTATTCATCCCTGGAAGCCCTGGAGGTTTCAGAGCCCAGGTTATCCTGTCTGCATACTGTGGAGCTTGGCTGCAAAGATCACCTCAGCTGATGGAAAGTACTTGTAGATGACTTTGTTTATGAGTAGCTAATTGCCTTGCTTCCTCAGACACTGTGAATGACTTTATAAAATAGCTTTCTTGGGGGCTGGAGAGATGGCTCAGGGGGTAAGGCACTTACCTCTGGTGCCTAAGGCCCGGGTTCAATTCCCCAGGACCCACATATGTCAGACCCACAAGGTGGTGGCCCTGGTGTTCTCTCTCTCTCTCTCTCTCTCTCTCTCTCTCTCTCTCTCTCTCTCTCTGTATTTCTCTGCTTGAAAATGAATAAAATATAAAAAATAAAATAAAATAGCTTTCTTGTTCTGACAGTTGAAAACTCATTATATTTTCTTTCTTTTAAAAAATTTAGATGTATCCAATTAAAACAGGCAATAGATGAAAATAAAACCACTCTTCAAAACTTAAACAAGGTAAGTATTATGTTTAATCATATTACAATAACAAAATTTCTTTTTATACAAATATTTTTATTTGATTCATTTCAAGTGAGAATAAATTTGAGTCACTACGTCCCTGGTTTGCTTTAGGGATAAAGTCCAACCACAGCTGGCTCTGAGTTACGGGATAAGCCTTACTAATTGGCGCTTCAGGGCAGAACAGCCTGGGATCTAGACACTGAAAACATTCAGCTCTGATCAGTTCACCCACCATTATAAACTCAAAAAATAAATAATTAAATAAATAAATAGTCCAAAGCAGCCATTTAAAGGTTTTTTTCTCTCCCTTTTTGCATTGTTTTAGTGATGTGTACGACAGTTTAGAACTGTTTCTATTTTGATTCCACTGCGGGGACAGAGTACATTATCTGGCCCTAAGAGTACCTGGTAAAGAAGGTTCTTACATCACATAGAAGCTCTGATTTAATTACTACAGAAATGGGGGAACAGGGCAGACTCCTCAGGAGCTTTGACAAATTGCCCAGGGCCAAAGACCCAGGGGGCATTTGAAGTAGAAGTCATAGAAAGCCACCTGCCCAGCTCTGAGTTTTGATGCTGCATCCAAGGATCACTTGTGAATTTCTCCAATGAAACAGAACTATTCTACTGTTTGAAAACTTACTCAACTCCTGGTCCACAGATGACAAAAATGGACAATGTCAAAGGGAACAAAATTATGTCTTCTGTCAGAAAAGGGCAGAATTTTGGATTGGCCATTGTCTTTTTTGGTTTTGGAGCCAATATTTGTCAAAATATTAAACTAAAAGACCAGGGAAGATGGTTCAGCAGTTCAAGGGGCTTGTAGAGCCTTCCAGCTGGGGTGCCCCAGCACCCATCGCATGTGTCTGTGATCCCAATGTGTCTATGGCTAGTTCATTTGCAGTGGCAAGAGACCCTGTCTCAAAGAAAGTGGATACAGACACCTCGATTGTCCTCTGACCTTCACATGCACCATAGCATGTATGTGCATGCATACACACACACACACACACACACACACACACACACAAATACTGGCCTATGGAGGATCTTCAGTACAAAACAAGAAAACAGAATACAAATGTTTAAGTGATAAAATTTTACTTTTTATTTGGCTTGCGTTCCACATCAGTCAACTATATTTTTTAACTTTCACTTATTTCCCTAAGTGAAACCTTGCATTGATATTTACTTTGTCTTACAGCATTTTGGGGGGCATTTTTGTTCTTTCTTAAAGTAAATGCAATTAGGGAACTGAAACTAATTTTCGGTGACATAGACCCGTATTCTTTCATAGGCCGATGAAGCTGCACCTGTCGGAAACTATGATCAGAGAAAGTTGGAGGAGCATAATCTTTTGGACAACCTTACCTATCAGCTTCAGGCACTTGCTGTGGGCATAAGCAGAAAAAAAACACCTAAGTATGCTTCCTTCCTTCCTTTCTCTGAGGTGTTATGTCACAACAAGGTTCATGTACTTTATTTATTTTTGACAGTCTTATGTATCATGTGTTTTGATCATATTCACCTCCCTATTATCCTCTCTTATCCTCCTTCCACTCCTGTTGATCCCTTCCTCTTTCTGACTAGCCAACTAGTCCCCCCATTTGCTTATATGAGTAAGGGTGAGGGGTTATTTACTGAAAAGTGAGCAACCTACTGTTGGCTACACCAGTGAAGAAATTGTCTTCCCTGCCTTCAGCAAACAGCAACCAGTAGCTCTTCAGGGAGGGGCAGGGCCTTGTAAGCCCCTCCCCCCACTATGGAAAGTTGACAGGCCCAGTCTTGTGCAGTAGCCAAACCGCTGTCAGTTCGTGAGTACAAGGGCCATGCCATAGCTTTAAGATAGGTTCTTCAGCACTTCTCCCCTTCCTTCAGCTCTTAGATTCTTTCTGTCCCCTCTTCCACAGTGTTCTGTGAGCCTTGAAGGCGGTCACATAGGTGTCTCATTATGGCTGGACACTCAACAAGTAGCCATTTATTTTCAGAACTTTGACTGTGAGTCTCTGAAGTAACTGCCACCTATTGCAAAAAGAAACTTCTCTGATCAAAGCTTAGAGCAGCACAAATCTATGGACAAAAGCATAAATATTTAGAAGGGAGTGTGAGGGGCACAACTCGAGCCAGGGGCAGACACTGAGGACGCTCAAAATGCTCCAACACAGAAATTTAGAAGTGTCTTAGGGCTCAACTCTGAAACAGACTTAAAACTCACCCACTATGGGTCAGGGAACTTTGTGGAAGAGGGGGTGAATAGATTGTAAGAGCCTTGTTTGGGGGGAATATCCAGAGGCATTGCTTCCCCCCATGACTCATCACTACTCCCACAACACATAGCCCATAGTATAAAATTATAGATAACTTCAAAATCAAAGACTGGAAAGATATATGTAAATTATAACCAAAGCAAAAATAATACTATTAGATTAATAGCATACAAAGTGCACTTTAAGGCCAGAAGTGCATTTGTTAGCATATAAATATTAGGTTTCATTATGGCACAAATTTTGGCACATATTCAAACAAAAATTGTTTTGGTTGTTTTTCTTCCCCCTCCTCTGCTTCCTCACACCTTATTCTCCTTGTTTCTTTCTCCCACTGTATCCTCCTTTGTGCTTTTTAAAAAAAATATTTTATTTATTCATTTTCAAGCAGAGAAATACAGAGAGAGAGAGAGAGAGAGAGAGAGAGAGAGAGAGAGAGAGAGAGAGAGAGAGAGAGAGAACGCACCAGGGCCACCACCTTGTGGTCTGGCTTATGTGGGTCCTGGGGAATTGAACCTGGGGCCTTAGGCACTGGAGGCAAGTGCCTTAACAGCTAAGCCATCTCTCCAGCCCATCCTTTGTGCTTTTAAGGATATTTCATATTGATAAAAGGGAGAACTCAATAGGAAAAAAATCCTCCTAAAGTGTCTGCACATATCTATAAGATAGGTTCAAAGGTGTAAAGCCAAAGTTGCTAGAAATAAAGGACAGACAGCAGGATAATACACAGTACTTAATCACCTTGACCTAATGACTTTATCTGTGATAAATACCTTACTCAGTGTGGTGGTTTGATCCAGGCGTCTCCATAAAATTAATGTGTTCCGAATGCTTGATCCTCAGCTGATGGCAGTTTTGGAATTGGAACCTTGATGGAGCTGTGTTGTTGGGTTGGGCTTATGCGGTTGCCAGTGTTTGGTACACCTTCCTGCCATTGTTTGCAGTGCTGTGACAGAGGTGATGTCCACTCTCTGCTCACGCCATTATTTTTCCTACCATGATGGAGCTTCCCCTTGAGTCTGTAAGCGAAAGTAAACTCATTCCTTCACCACCTGGTTTTGGTTGGGTTCTTTATCACAGCAACAAGAAGGCTGATGACAACACTCAGCAACATATTGGTGCGTTACTTAACCACAATGACCCATAGAGGACAACACCACAGTTGTCACAATCTCCAATGGATTCTGATCTTATATGCTTTGCTATCTTGGAATTACTTAAAAATTAAGCACCAGAAAAATAACTAAAAATCACAAATGTTTGTAAATTAAGTCACACATTTCCATATAACTCATGGGTCAGAGGAAATATTGAAGTGACAATTAGGAAAAAGAATGCTAAGGCAGGGTCTCACTCTAGTTCAGACTGACCTAGAACTCACTGTGTAGCCCAGTGGTCCCAAACTCATGACAGTTCTCCTGTCTAAGCCACTAATGCCCAACTTAGAAAGTATTTTAAATAATAAAAGAATATGACTTGTGAGATGCAGCCACAGTAGTGCTCTGAGGGAAACATATGGCTTAAATGCATAGCTTGAAAATGGGATTGAAAATCAATTATTGAAGCTTCCAACACAATCAAAGAATAAGGAAGGAGGAAGGAGAGAGCTAGAGAAAACCCAAGGAAAAGGGAAGAAACAATGAAAATAGGAATAGAAAAATAATAAATAGACATAGATCAAATTAATATAAAAGTCTTAGGGGTTAGAAAAATTAATTATATTGATGAAATTGCTGGGCATGGTGGCACATGTCTATAATCCCGGCACTTAGAAGCTGAGACCAGAGGATTGTGAGTTCATAGACCCTGTTTCAAACAAAAGCCTCCTAATGGGACTGAAAAAAAGACTAGAGAAACCAGTTGTGGTGGCTTATGCATAGAATCTCAGCACTTAGGTGGCTGAGCCAGGGGGATTGCTTTAAGTCCAAGGACAGCCTGGGCTACATTTTGAGTTCTAGACCAGCCTGGGCTACAGTATGAGACCCTGTATTAAAAATGAAGAGGAGGCAGAAGAAAGATGAAAAGAGATCTACAGATCCTACTCATTAAGAGTAGGAAGCTGTAATGAACAATCAATACCAATAAATTAAAAATCCAAATAAATTTCTTGAAAAGGAAATTATACTAAAATCGACACAAGATAAGTAGACTGTCTTAATAATCCTATTAAGCATATATTAGGGAAATCATGTAAGGCTAAAAATCTTACAGATGAAACTCCCAATTAGCTTCTTTAGTCAACTATTGAAAACATTTAAGAAAGAAATACTACATTGTATAATGTCCCAGAGGATGAAAAAAGATGAAACACTTTCCAAATTATTATAATTTAAAATCTTTTTTACATTCTAATAGTTATTTTATGTTGAATGTGGATACATGACACACATAGACCACTTTGCATCTGGCTTCAAGTAGATGCTGGGGAATCAAACCTGGGCTGACAGACTTGGCAAACAAGTGCCTTAACTGTTCAGCCATCTTCCCAGCCCTTTATTATTATTTTTGTTTTGTTTTTTTGAGGCAGGGTCTCACTCTAGGCAAGGCTTATTTGGAATTTACTCTGTAGTCCAGGCTGGCTTTGAGCTCACAGGAACCTCAGCTTCCCAAGTATTGGGATTAAAGGTGTAAAAAACCACACCCACCTGTTTCCCCATTAAAAAATTTTTTAAATGTATTTATTTGCAAGCAGAAAGAGAATGAGAATGGGCACTAGAGGGCCTCTAGCCACTGCAAATGAACTCCAGATGCATGTGCCACTTTGTGCATCTGGCTTTACATGAGTACTAGGGAATTGAACCCATGTCCTTAAGGCTTTGCAGGAAAGTGTCTTAACTGCTGAGCCATCTCTGCAGCCTGCCCCATCATTTTTGAGCATTAGATAATGCTGATATAAAAACCTCAAGTTAAGTGTTATAGTATATGCCTATCATATAGGTACTAATATATTCCTATAATCTCAGTAGTAAGGGGCCTGAGATAGGAGGATTGGGAGTTTGAGGCCAGTCTGAACAACAAAGGGAAAACTTGTCTCCAAAACAAGACAAAACGACAAAACACATATGACAAGAACTCTGGGTCCGTGGGTTACTTAGGGAGTTGCAGCGCGCATCAACTCCCTGTTCACCCACGGGAGCTGGGTGAGCAGTGGCTTGGAACAGCTGTGAGCCGAACGAGAGATGAGACCCTCGGGAGAACGTGGCAGTGGGCAGTTCTCATTTTATTGTATAGATAGCAGTTGCTTATATAGAGAAAAGTCAGAGGTAGAAGCATAGGAAGCAACATCTGTGAGCATCTCATGAGTTTGATTGGTAGGGGCCAGTATCCTTTGGATACTTATTTTGCATAGATAAATTGAGGGGGCTACGTGACTCTATACATGGATACAGACATGGATAGAATGGTGATGTTAGCAGAGAAAATGTAACCTTGTTGTTTAGGTTTGTTATTTGCAGTTGGATTAAGTTAGGCTTTGAACTGCTTGCTTGCTTATCTTATCAGACAGCTGTAGCCTGCCTGGGGGCTGGAGTTTTCAGGATTGCTAAGATTTACAGGGGCCCTCGGACTTTGCCTCAACTTCCTTATCAGAAGGAGACAGTCCCAGAAGCCTGCCAGATTCAGCAGAACCCTACTTCCTCTATGCCCCATTAGCAGGGTACCACAAAGAACACTATGAGAAAATGTCAAAGCTCTCATGAGCACATGCATAAGCCCACTATAAAACATTGGTAAGTAGAATCCAAAAGCATGAAAGTAGTATTCTTCCGTTTATTATTATGTGTGTATATGTGTGCATTTCTGTGTGTGTTCAGGAGCACATGCACAAGTGTGTGCATGCATATGGGGGTCAAAGGACAACCTTGGGTGTTAAGCCTCAGTAATGCCTTTTTTTGAGATGGTGTCTCTCATTGGCTTGGAGCTTGCTAATTGGGCTAGACTGGTTGGCTAGCAAGCCCCAGCCCCACCTTCCCAGCACTTTAGCACTGAGCTATCTCTTCAGCCTTCCTGTTATCCTCATTTTGTACATAAACTTCCCTAATGTCAGCTTTGGGGGGGGCAGTGTCCATAGCAGGTTCCTAGTAAACATTTGTTAATTACTGACTATTGAATAAAAGAAGATCAGATATTTAGTGATTTATCTAATGAAATATTATTCTGGGTCCTCTCTCTTCCTCTTCCACTCTGTTCTTTTTCTTCATGCCAGTGCTGTTTTCTGGGTTCATACTATTCATACTGACACATGTCCTGCTCTGGTAGCCTGGATTGGATCTCTCTCTTAGATCCTAAGTATGTATTCCTCCACTCCTGAAAGTATCCATTTCCCCCACTGTGTCAACATCAGCTCTGTCAGGCCAGGGAATTGTCTTATTTAGCCATGTTTCCCCTTATCTGACATGGAACCTAACATACATCATTGTCATCATAACTGATTTTGATGGAAAACTTAATAGGGGCAGGCATTGTTCTTAACACTTCACAAGTTTCAACCCATCTAATCCTCCTGACAACCCTTAGAAAACAGGTTCTATCATCTCAGTTTTACTATCGAGACATAGAGAACATATATGAAAGCCTACCAAGGGCTGGTGGAGAAGGGGATATAAACCATAAAGGGGCGCTGACTTTGTTGGTGGGAGCCTGGGCTTCTGGTGAAATTGTACTCACCAGTTGAGTGAGGATGGGAGCTGAGGCTGCTTTGTCAGTGCTGTTTAGCTTCAATGTAGGTTGTGCCTCCAGGCATGTGTGTAGGAGAAAGTGGGTCTGAGGTGGAACTAACTGGGCTTTTTTTTTTATTGTCCATAATGAGTTACATTGTTTAGCGGGCTAACAATGTGTTGTTATCCCCAATTCCTCATTGCCCCCCTCCACATCCCCAGTCAGCTGGATATCCTCCTCCGTGGGCTGTCTGTATCAGTCTTTGTGGTAGGGGACCATGGATAGCCCAGTCTTCAGCCGGGTTCTCATGACCCAAGTGTGTTGTTACTGAGGGGTGCTATGCCTCTGATATTCTCCCCCACCACGTCTCTCACAATCTTTCCGCCCCCCTCTTCCGCTCAGTTCCCTGAGTCGTGGTGGATGAGTATTAAGGCTGCTTTAATGTTGTGAGCTTAGGGGTCTTTGTGTCAAAAATCATTGGTTTCTGTCTCACTGGCTTATCCTGTGTTGATTGAATGGCTGTGTCTGTGGGTCCCTTGTTCATCCCATCATTCTCTGGGGGTTTCCATATGGATCCTCCATGATATGACTGTGGTGGCTCCTCTCTTGCCAGGATCTCAGCTTTCTGCCTGTGGTCGGTTGGTAGGGTCATATGGGCCACAGCTCTCTTGCTGCCTCCTGAAAAATACAAACACAATCTCCATTGGAGAGTGAGATCAGTATAGGTTAACAAATATACACCATTCTGGATTACCTAGATTCTAGTTTTAGTAGCCTCCCCGTCAGTCGCTCGCATAGTGATTTGGGAGCCCAAGAGTACGGGATCTGGTGCATATCGCCCTGAATCCCCAGTTCCAATCAAGGGTTCCCCCTCACTGAGTGGAATATTTGGCAGAATTAATAGCTGTTGATTGTCTCCCCCAGGCCCAGGCTCCTCCATTGCACAAGTGCTCCTTTCTTGGTTTGCTGTTCTCTCCCAGTAGGAGGTGTGGTCAGCCTACTCATGGCCGCAGACTGTGTTTCATGCCAATGGTCTGTTTATTCCAGCTGTCATTATCTGCTTCCCCTGGCAGCTTGTGTAGTGCCTTCAAGTACTGCACTAACTGCCATCTGGGGGCCGGTTACCATTCTAGACCTCGAAGGGTCTCTCAATGCTGATCGATGGCATTCCGTGGTTTCTTCAGCAATAGGGTTTTGCCTCAGGCCTTGGGAGGGCATTCAAGAACTTTGGCAGAATTCTGTCTTGTTTTTGGAACCTCATGGTTCACTTTGGTCAACAGCTCTAACTGGGCTTTTTTGGACATTTTTGTCTTGTCAGTCTACCAGAGACATAAGGCGGGGGTAAATCAGATTCCTTGGGTGAGGCAGGGAGGAACCAGCTATGGTTTCAGTTTCCCCTTGTCAGTAGGTCAAGTTATAAGGACCCAGGAACCTAGAGAAAGAGTACAGGTTTTTTAAATCAAAGTGGGGATTGGAGGAGGAGGGAAAGTCAGTGGATGATGTAGGGGAATCAGGATGCCCAGAGTCACCTGGGACAGCATCTGAATGTCTAGGGAGCCCTCACTGGGCCACCCAACACCAAAAGATGGTTAGGGTTAGGTGTCATGATCACTGGTGTCAGCAGACCTTCTCTGAAGTTCTTTATCATACATTTCAGGGTGGGTCCTAGGGCAACTCAACCCCCCTCCCATGTCCTACCTGAATACAAACAACAAGACACAGAGACTTAGACACCGAAACTCTATGTGGTGGCCACCATTTTCTCTCTTACATTTATTCACCAAATTATAGAATTTAGAGGGTCAGGGTATCCAGCCCATTATTCCTGGGACACTGAGTTATGCGGCTGTATCTGACTTCCCCAAGTGTCCATTTCCTCTAGGCATCACACACTTACCTTTGGAGGTTTAACAGAAACCAGGCGACATTTTCTTTTTCAGAATTTAGGGTGGAGAGCGAATCAGAGACCACTGGTAGTATACCGAGTCAATCCCTGCTGGTGGCTTAGGCTCTCCCTCCTCCCTCTGGGGTCTTGAGTTTTCTGGGTATCCTGAATGAGCCCCCAAGTGTTATAAGGAAATCCCCAGAAAGACCACCAGGCATGAAAATTGTCAATAGAAAGTCTTTTATAGCTGGCCAGTGCCTACACAGGGCATTTAGTCCCAAGAGTAGCAGCAAAATTCTCTTGCATGTATCTTTTATGTAGAAAAACCACATCCTCTAACAAAGGTTTGGAATGTTCCTAATGGTTTTATTCTGTAGCAGCAAGCCAAGCTGAAAGTTTCAGGAGCAAAAGAAAGTATTAGCAATAACAACTAAAACACAAGTTGTCATAGCAGTAAGGTACATTGCCAGTCAGTAAGGTACAAGTTAACCTGTGGACAGACCAGTCCTGGTGTAGTTGCCAAGCCACGTTTCCTTGTATTGGGTGAGGTGTAAGTTTAGCTTAAGTTTATAAGATGGAGTCACTTATGTTTCCCAATTTTAGGCCTTGTCGTAATATCTCAGTGGTAGAATATTTGCCTGACATATGCAGGACTCTATGTTGTAACCCTAGCACCACAAAACCAGAAAGCAGAAAACCTACACAAGGAAGAGCCAGAATTTCAACCTAGCACCCATGCTGAAAACGCTGTATTACACACTGCTTGAGCTGAATGGCTGACTCCAGATTTGAATGAAGTCTTCTGGTCTCAAGTCCACTGCATGCTGCACCTCTCACTTGCATGACTCAGATACCTTAACTCCTTCACCCAGTCCTCCCGTCCTGCGAGCTTAAGCTTACACACGTGTATGTAGAAGCCTTCAGTTAGCTCTCCCCTCACTCCTTTTCTAGCTCCAAATGTGGAACAGCTCTTGTGTTTTCCCATACTGTGTCTGTGTCCGTGTGTCATTTCAAGTGATCCCAGTCTTAGACATGTTTTTTGCAGAACTGACACACTGAGTGAGGAAGGGGGAAATGATGATTCTACCGAAGAAGATGAAGAAGGAGAAAGTGAAGAAATTGGGGAAGAGGAAGAGGAAGAGGAAGAGGAAGAGGAAGAGGAAGAGGAAGAGGAACCTAGCAGGGGAGCGACAAGCACTGAATACGTCGCTCTGGGAGATTTCACCGCTCAGCAGGCTGGGGATCTTACATTTAAGGTAGGTGACAGGAGTCTGCACCTCAAGCTCAGGGTGACTGCACACCCAACAGAATAAGACAATTCTGCTTGTATACTTATGTCACCTATTCAAATCAAAACATGGGCATTGTGTGATAGGCAGGCACTTTACCACTGAGCTACAGGCCCAGACTTAAAGTTACGGTTTTTAAAAGAGCTTGAGACTGTTTTCTGCAATCAGTATGAGTCAGAAATTTTAAGAAACATATAAATCGTGGTCTTTAATTTCAAAATTTTAGTAAGAAATTAATAAAACATGCAAATATATTATACAATAATACATTTTAATTCATGGTATTGTTTTGCAAACTCTCCTGAAAATGTCATCATATTTCATTGTATTCCATATCAGATAGTCGTGTATAGTCTATGAAAGTCTTTGCTTTGGTATATCCTCAGTAGTGGAAATTCTTTGTTCTTCAAAGATGGATTATTTGCATTCAGGGACGTTGTTATCAAAATTTGAATTAGGATATATTGAAGAAATACTATGTTTGCTTCAACATGGGGTATAATTTTAATTCCATAGAGTTGACTTTCTTCAGGGATTCATGCTGCTGAAAGATATTTTCCAGAGATTCATAAATTCAAGATACTTTATATAGTAATCAATTTGCTAGACGAAGGTAGATGATTGTAAAATGATTAAAATTAATGTGGAAAGGTGATTCACAACTGGACTTAAGCTACAGATATGTGTTAAGTATCCAAAAAGAATGATTAATTTATATCATGTTAGTTTAGGGGTAGGATAATACAAAAGTTTTTGATCAAAATTAGAATAGTGAAGTAAAACATTTTGTGTTTTTCAACATATATTTTGAAACATTAGTAATTCCATATTATTTGCAGTTATTGAGGGTTTTTTAAATAAAATTTTTACTTTGTTTTGGTTTCAGAAAGGGGAAATTCTCCACATAATTGATAAAAAACCCGATGGTTGGTGGATGGCTAAGGATGCAAAAGGAAACGAGGGTCTTGTTCCCAGAACCTACCTGGAGGTGAGTCCTAATTAGTTATGGTTTCCTTTTCTCCTTCAAGGAATTGTCATTTAATTTTTAAAATGTGATTTGGTACTAGGAAAATAAACGTAGGGTCTTGCATGCTGGGCAAGTTACCTACCACTAAGCCATATCCCCAGCACTTTTACATATATATACATATATATATGTATATAAATAATTTATTTGCAAGCAGATATATGTATATACCTATGGAGAGAGAGAGTGAATGGGAATGACACCAGGGCCTCTAGCCACTGCAAATAAACTCCAGATACATTAGCCACTTTGTGCTTCTGGCTTTATGTGGGCACTGGGAAATCAAACTCCAGTTATTAGGTTTTGCAGGCAAGCGCCTTAATCGCTGATCTTTCTCTCTAGTTCAACTTTTACTTTTTTTAAAATTAAATATCTTGATTACCCATAATTAGATACATTGTATGAGCAAATCTTATGATGGTACCTCCATTTCACTCCTCCCTGGTAAGCCCTCAGTGGGCTTACTGGATCAGTTCATGGGGTAGGGGGTTATGAACTGCACCAGAGGTAGCCAGTTTTCCTTCCCCCCTTTGTGTGTTATTGCTAAAGGGGGCAATGTCTCTGGATATTCTCCCCCCCATGGCTCTTACATTCTTTCCGCCCCCTCTTCCGCTCAGTTCCCTGAGTCATGGAGGGTGAGTTTTAAGTCTGGTTTGTTGTTGAGATCTTAAGTATCTCTGGACTTCTGCTTTGGGTTGTGTTGGGTATCGTTGGTGTCTATCTCCATTAACCCTTCATGGGTTATCTGACTTGCTGTGGTGATAGGTCTCTTGTTTATCTTGCCACTTTCTTATACATTTCATTTGGGGCCTATATGATAGGCCAGAGGTGGTTCATCTCTTGCCAGGATGTCAGCCATCATCCCATGGCTTGTTGGTGAAATTGGGTTGTCCATGGCTCTACACTTTTACTTTTTTGTTTGTTTGTTTCTTTTTTCGAGGTAGGGTCTTGCTCTAGCCCAGGCTGACCTGGAATTCAGTATGTAGTCTCAGACTGGCCTGGAACTCACAGCGAACCTTCTACCTTTGCCTCCTGAGTGCTGGGAATTAAAGGCGTGGGCCACCATGCCCAGCTTCCACTTATAACTTTTAATAATAAGATTTGCAGCTATATTCTTTTTTTTTTTTTTTTTTGGTTTTTCGAGGTAGGGTCTCGCTCTAGCCCAGGCTGACCTGGAATTTACTCTGTAGTCTCAGGTTGGCCTTGAACTCACAGTGATCCTCCTACCTCTGCCTCCCAAGTGCTGGGATTAAAGGCGTGCACCACCACGCCCGGCTGCAGCTGTATTCTTGATCAGTTGACAAGTGAATGATTTGAGACATAAAATTGACTGTAATTTTAGGGAGACAATGTGTAGGAAGAACATTGTACATTAATGGTCCTGAGAGCCTGTGAGCTTTTGATCAAGTGAGCCCCAATCTCCTTTTTTTGATATCACTTCTGACACCAAGCATGGGATTTATCTCTGATACTGGACTGTCACGTCCCAGCTCGACCAGCAAGAAAGGACACGACCACGAGTTCTTCTCTACAGCAGTTTATTCAGGAAACCTTGAGTTACAAATACTTTTTTTGTCTCTTCTCTTCTCCTCAGGATGTGCAGGAATTTTTAAGCCATACTACAACCTATCAGCATAACACACGTATATATTCATAATTGATCCACATACACGGAAGCATGCCAGGCATTAAGCCATTTCCACTGGACATTCTCCTCCGTGGGGGTGGTGAGCATAAACCAGCGCCATCTTACAGCAGGCTCTAAACAAAGGAGAGGACTGCGGGGCGTTCCGTAGGTGGGAGTGACAGGACCCGGGCCCCGGTAAATGGGGCTGGGCCGCACTGCCCCCTTACCTCACAGGAACGGCTCACTACAATTCTGGTGGAAAATCAAGAGCCTTGGGGCCTTAGGAACCTCCCTGGCTCACAACTCACTGGAAGGTATCCCATTCCTGGCATGCAGTTTTTCTAATAACAATCTGTGGCTACTGGGTGTGCCATTATCCGGGAAGTAGGTTTCCATATGGTTTATTCTTAACCTTAGATTTCAATTAACCCTTCTTCCACCCTTCCTTTACTCAATCCCTTCCCCTTCCCCACTTAGCCATTGCACCCATAGTAATCTGTTTATTTACTTCCGTATATAAAATACCCTCCCCTTAAGTCTCCCCTCTCCCTCCCTCCCTCCCTTACAGCCTCTTTCTAG
>PVHP010039859.1:0-16155 GCA_004024765.1 Zapus hudsonius | reverse complement strand
AACAAATGGGACAAATAGAAAGTAAGTAGTAATGTTGTACATAAAAATGTAAATATAGGGCTGGAGAGATGGCTCAGCGGTTAAGGCACTTGCCTCCAGTGCCTAGGGCCCCAGGTTCAATTCCCCAGGACCCATATAGGCCAGACCCACAAGGTGGTGGCCCTGGTGCGCTCTCTCTCTCTCTCTCTCTCTCTCTCTCTCTCTCTTTCTCACTCTTTTTCTCTCTCTCTGTATTTCTCTGCTTCAAGATGAATAAGTAAAATATTTTTAAATGTAAATATATCATTCATTTTATGTGAGGGGACTAATCTTCCTGTTAAAATATGTAGACTGGCAGAGTGGATTTAGAAAGCACACAACACTCATGAACTTCTATAACAAACAAATAATTTTACAAAAAAATTAAGCATAAGGTAGTGAAAGTTGAAAATAACAGAATAGGAAGTGATACCATGACAACATGAACCAAAAGAAGGTAGTTGTAGCTATATTACTACTGGGTAAAGTCATGTTTTAATAAAGAAACATGAGAATGAAGGGGAATATTTTTTATTGCTAAAGTAGAGAACACAATAGAAAACCAGAGCTAATATGTTTGTATGTAGCTAAAGTATAAGGCCAACAATGATCAAACTGAAAAGGTAGATAAATTAATAATCATAGTTAAAATATATTTCTCACTAATTGATGGACAAAGCAGATATAATTCTTAGTAACATGCATAATATTTTAATAACAGTCTTTATAAACCTGACCTAATCAATGCATAGAGAACACTACAATCAGCAACTATTTAATAAGTGTGGAAGTATCCATGACACCATTGTCATACACTTAGCTAGAAAGCAAGTCTCATCTCGGTATGTAACTTAGTGGTCGAACACTTGTCTCCATGGGCAAGGCCTGGATTTAATCCTGGGAGATGAGAGGAGAGAGGAGAAGAAGTAGGGGAGAACAGGAAGAAGAAGGAAGAGGAAAGAGGAGGAGGAAGGAGAGGAGAGACATAGATTAAGAAGGGGAAGGGGAAGAGCCCGAGAAAAAAGTCTCAATTAATTTCAAGGGATTTCAATCATCTGGACCATGTTCTCTGGCAGTAGAAAAAAAAGGTCAATAATCAATAAATAACACATGCAAAAGAAAAAAAAACATGGAGGAGGAAGAAGAAAGAAAGAAGAAAAGCAGACAGTTGTTCCTGATGGCCATCGTGAGTCAGACTAGAGTTCTAGCCTTGTCAGGGCAGATCGGCATCTCTGTTCATTTGGGCCTGTGTCTCTAACTAATAACCTGTCAAAGAAGATGGCCTGTATCCCCCTATTCTATTACATTCCTATTATAACTCTCCAAACTATTCAAACACAAGTCCCACCTCCAGGAAAAGGCCCCTTATTGAGATGAGTTTTCTTAAAATGTTAGATCCATGGAGAGGGAGGAAGAATTTCTTAAGAAAATCCTGGAAGTCACCAGAGCTGTCAGAGCTTAGAAAATACAAGGTTTTGGTTTCCATTAATCCATACTTGAGTGAGCTCTAGAGGCTGGAAGATACAAAGCATCTTTTCCCTTCCTCTGGAAACTTCAGGGAAATTTATGTCAAGAAAGAAGCAAACACCATTGTGATTGAAGCTCATGAAAAGTTGTTTTTGTTAGAAAAATAAAGAATACAAAACAGAACCTCCCTAGAAACAATGAAAATATGCAAAAAAGGTACCCACAAAACAGATGACTATTATAACACAGCAGCTATACAAACCTAGTCATAGGAGTTGAGAGCATATGAATTATTAAAGAACAACATAAATCAGAATTTTTTTAAAACTCAGAAATTAGATTATTAGAGAAATGTAGTACTTGAAAGGAAGCTAAATGAGACAAAGCCAGGCATGGTGGCGCACTTCTTTAATCCCAGCACTCAGGAGGCAGAGATAGGAGGATCACCATGAGTTCAAGGCCACCCTGAGGCTACATAGTGAATTCCAGGTCAGCCTGGACTAGAGGGAGACCCTACCTCGAAAAACAAAACAAAAAACAAAAAACAAACAAAAAAAAAAAAGGACCAGAGACATAATTTATAAAGAAGCAAATAATAAAAGAAAAAAAAAGAAATTGCCACTACTGTACTGTAGACAAGCAGATCTGTAGGAATGACTGTCTAGTGACAGGTCTTACTATGGAGCTAAAATAATCAGGACAATATGGTATCAGTGAAGAATATACACAGAAATAGATGGAATGCAGTAGCCAAGAAATAGAACCATACTAGGAGAATAAACTGATTTTTTTTTTAAAAAAAATTTATATTTATTTGGAAGTGTACATATCTTCCCATGTGTGTGCTTGCCAGGGGCTCTTGCTACTGCAAATGAATTCCCATTCAGCTTTATGTGGATGTTGTGGAATTAAAGTTGGCCTGACAGGCTTTGCAAGCAGGCACCTCAACGCTGAGCCATCTCCCCAGCCTCCAAATGATTTTTTAAATGAAGGTACAAAGAAGACAATTTGGAAAAGAAAGAAGAATCTTTCAGGGCTGGGGAGATGGCTCAACGGTTAAAGGCATTTGCTTGCAAAGCCTGCCAGCCCTGGTTCAATTCCCCAGTACCCATGTAAAGCCAAATGCACAAAGAGGCACATTTATCTGAAGTTTGCAGCAGCAAGAGGATCTAGCATGGTCTCTCTCTCTCTCTCTCTCTCTCTCTCTCTCTCTCTCTTTCTCTCTTTTTCTCTCTCTCTCCTTCCTCCCCTCCCTCTCTCTCCTTCCCTTTCTCACTCTCTCCCTGCAAATAAATAAAAATATATTTAAAAAGAAGAGTCTTTCAGTAAATGGTGCTAAGAAAATTATATGTCCATGTGCAGAACATGAAACAGGTCACAAACTTTACATCTCACACAAAGTTAAGTGACAGTGTATCCCAGGCTCCTGTGTGAGATATAGAACTATCAAACGTCTAGAGGAAAATATAATGTGGAATGTATATCACCTTGGGCTTAGGGGAGAGCTCTTTAATACAACTCCAGAAGCATGATTTATGAAAGGAAAATTTAATGAATTGGACTTCATTAAAATTTAAAACTTCTGTTCTTCAAAGGGGGCTGTCAAGAGACTAAAAAGCTACAGTCTCAGAAAATATTTACAAAATACATATCTGGTAAAATATTTATGTGTAAAATACACAAATAACTTTTAAAACTCAGTAGCAGGAGAACAATCAATCTCTGTCTATCTCCCTCTCTCTCTCTCCCTCTCTCTTCTTCCTCTCTCCTTCCCTCTCCTTCCTGGTTCACTATGATGTGAGCAAGTTGTCACCCTGCAAGCCATTCCCTCCCTGCTCTGCCATAATAGATTATACTCCCAAATCCTGAGCCCGAATGAATCATCCTTTCTCCCTTAGTTGCTATTGTCAGGCATTCTGTCACAGAAATGAGAAAGTCAGACATAAAATTGATACAGAGAAGTGGAGTGGTTGCTGTTGTTATGAAAAACCTGACCATGACATTCTTGGGGCTTTGGAACTGGTTTGCAGGAGGAATATGAAGGAGTTGGGATAGTGATGTCAGAGAAAGCTGGAAGCAGAGCATTGTGGGTGTTCTGGTGGGAGTGTGGAACACCAAAGAGCCAACATAAATGTGGACAACAGAGTCTGTGCTCACGGTTTTCCAGAAGAGAACAAGGACCCTCACAGGAATCGGGCTTCAGGCCATTCATGTTACATCTGGCAGAATATTTTGTCCTGTGCTGATAGTCTCCTGAGAATCTGAGTGGGGCTGAATTTAAAAAAATTAATGGACTAATTTGTTCAGCAAAGGAGATTTCAAAGGAGCATAGCATTCAGGCTGTAGAATAGTTATTTCTCAGTGTTTTTAGCTGGATTTATAATTACAGAGAGCAAAAGATGTGAAACGTGAGTAGTTTGGAGAGATAAGGAGCATCAGAGAATTTAAGGCTGGGCACAGTGCAGTTGTGGGCATATCAGGGGTGACTCTTAAAGGTATTAGTACAATTAAAGGGAAGCCCCACCCCTAATGGGATAATAAGAAAGGTACCTGAGCTCTAGGATGTAAAAATGCAGATTCATTAGTAGGGTGAGTGCCTCAATAGAGGCTTCCATGCACAGGTTCAGCTGCCCTGTACACAGAGCCTGCTGTGGTGAAAAGGGGTCAGGCTACGTCTTGAGCTGGCAGAGGACCTCGGAACCCACATGATGATAGTTTAACAGACATGCCAAATGCAAGAGTAAGGGCATCATAGGAGCTTGCATCAAGGATCCAGAAAGCCAATGAGGCCAGGCAATATGTCAGGGACAGATTTCCCGCAAGGAGATCGTGAGAGGCCATCACATGTAGCTCTAAAGGTGAAGCTCCAGTTGGAGAACTCGAGAATGTGGGAGATGCCAAGACCATGGGGTGTCTGCTGAGGAAAGCTACAGATGTCCAGGAAGAGGCTACATGGGTTGCAGGCAGCAGAGCTTGAGGGTGGGGCTATCCAGACCTTTTGGAACCTAGGCTTTGTCACTATGAGCTCTGAGAGCTGTATGTGCAGCTGCAAGGTTTGATATTTGCTAGGTTGGAGTTTGGTTTTACTTTGGTGTGGTCTTCGCTTCTGTCTCCCCGTTGCTCCCTTTGGGGACTGGAAGGTTTGTTCTTGGTCATTGTACATTGGGAATCTGTAACCTTTTCTTTGGCCTCAGAAGGAACTTTGGACTTTTGAACAGTGCTGAGGCTGCAACAGATTTCCAGCATCTTTTCTGATGCCAAAGCTTTTTGCCAGAATACAATTAAATAACTTTATTTAAGGAAATGAAATGTGAACCACAGACGGCATATGTAGCCAAACTCACATTCAAGTGTAACACCTGCAGATTGCTGTGTGTTCAAGAAGTCAGGCTCATGGTTCCCATGAGACCCTCCAGTCCAAAATCTTCTAGAGAACAAGGTGCCCACAGCCAAAGCACCGGGGAGACCTCTGCCTTAAGAGTGTGACAGGTTTCATAGTTCCATTGAATTAGAGTGCACATAAGGGTGACACACTCTCTGTGACAGCTTTATGTACTTGCTGTCATTTCTTTGCTGTGTTTATTATCTCAAAATACCCAAGAAAATTAATTTATAAAGAGGAAATGTTTATGTTGGCTCATGTTATGGGAGGTATGAGTCCAAGGTAGATTGATCTAATTGTTTGGGGCCTGTGGGAAGGTTGTGCATCATAGTGGGAGAGTGTGGCACACCAGAAGGTCTCATCTCATAGCTAGGAAACAGAAATGAAAGCAGAGAGAGAGAGAAAGAGAGAGAGAGGAGAGAGAAGAAAGGGAGAGAAGAGAAGAGAGAGAAGGAGAGAGAGAGAGAGAGGAACTTCTTATCCCATTGCTAGGAAACAAACACAAAAGTTAAGAAATAAAGTGAAGAACAAAAGTCCCACAATTCTCTGCAGGAGCATGACATCCCCCCCCCCACACACACACATCCATGACCTAAAGGCCTTGCACTAGGCCCCCTCTCCTAAAGGTCCTATCATCTCCCAAGAGTGATTCTCTAGGATCAAGAATGTCAGGGGACATTCTACACCCCAAACTGTATCACTGATTACGTTGATAGTATTCTATCAACCTAGAGGATAAAAATATACAAGATGCAAGAAACTTGAGTCCCTACTGATGCGTTTGGCTATGACACGAATAAGAGACAAACCTTTATTGTTTCAAAAATAGCGATGTAACCCATCATGTTAACAGATTAAATGAGGAAAGTTATTTCATAGGTGCAGAAAAGTATTTAAACATAGTTCAAACAATTCATGATTAAAAGCATTTGACATAGTAAAAACAAAACAACTTGAAAAACTACAACAAACATAGATCATGGTTAGATATTATAAATGCTCCTTCTAAGAGAATTAGATAAATTCCACTCTGATTTCTATTTTTGGCCCTAGCGCTGATAAAAAAGAAAAAAAAATACAGGAAGATGGGAGGGAACCATGAAAGAAAAAAGGGGAAAAAACATGTTAGCAAGGAGAAAGCACAGGTACAAAGGTAGGAAAGGGGAGACATAAAGTCAGTAAACCAAAATGAATACCATTTTCTATTTACCAACAACAAAATATTTACAATAGCCAGATACTGCCTAAGAACAGGTCTAATGAAGGATGCATAAGACATTAACACAGAAAACAAGAGACATTACTGGTGCAGAGTCAAAGATGACCATAACATACGAGAGATGCAGTGTGTACGAAGACTGACTAGAAACCAAGGGAAATGTGGCAGTTCCCTCTAAGCCCGTGGAATGTTCAGCACAGACCTAATCCAATGCAGACTGTTGTGGAAATCGTCACGATCATCCTAAAATTTATATGAAATGCAAATGACCAAGAAAAATTAAGAACCAGCTCTAGAATGGTATGTGATTTGGAAGGAAAAAAAGAAGAAGAAGAAGAAGAAAGGCAAGTCTGTGGAGCAGCTTGGAATAGATGGTTTGTTTGCCCAGTAAATTGTTGGTGGAGAAATTGTATATCCATACTGGAAAGTTACTGTCGTCACTCCCTACCTCAAACCAATCACAGAATCAGTTACAAGTGGACTGCAGATTTAAAGGTGAACACTCAAATAATAATGGTTTGGGGAATGACAGGATATCTCTGTGGTCTTGGGATAGCTTACATTCTTCAGTAGGAAAAGAAAAGGCATTAATTTAAAAACTTCGATAACTGTGCTTACAAAAAAGAAAACAGCCTTTGTTCATCCAAACATGTTATTACTAAGTCAATGAAACAAGCATGTCAGAGAGTGGGAGAAGATATTGGCAAGCATGTAACTAATAAGAGATCATATAATAATAATTTATACAAATGCCTACAAATCAGTATCAAAAGGATAGTTGACCAGTAGAGAAATAGCTAAGAATTTTGAAGACACTTCACATAAAGATATTCAAATGAAAATTTGCTCTGGACAAATTTAGGGAATTGTGGAATAAAACTACAACATCTCACACACTCATCAAAATGGTTGAAACTTACAATATAGGGCATTAGCGAGCAGGTGAAATGATCATATCTATCATTTAATGCTGTGTGAGTAGCTGATATTACTCCTTTAGACACTGGTGGTATCAACTAAAATATACTGATCCTGAAATTCCACTCCTGAGTATGTATTTCACAAAAAGACATACATGAAGTCTGTTCATATTAGCATTGTTTGGGATAGCTCCAAACTGGAAATCAGCCAAATGCTCACCAACTCTAAAGTAAATAAATCAATATATTCATCCCATGGAATTGGCTAATAGAAAGTAGAAAATACACAGATTAAAAACACACACAGTCAATGTATGAAATCACATGATTCATCTCAGAAACAAGACTGACAAATGCTATACATGAAAGTTATATATTACAGCATATGTAGCAACTTCAGAAACAAGCAGAACAAATGTATGGTGTTAAAAATCAAAGAAGTGTTTGGCAAAGGAAGGCGGTGAGTGGAAGAGGGCATTGGGGTCTTCTGGGGTGTGTCATCACTGAATTAACCTAGAGTGTGAATCAGTTGCTCATTGAAAATACTTCAGGCTGTGCAATTTTGATTGGTAAATTATTCTTCAAACATCATTTCAAAAGAAACTTATGAACAATCTTATTTAATGTGTGCCTTGAAAGGAACACATAAAATAAAACTTGGGAACTCATGGAGAAATCTAAATGTAGGTTAAGGATTTGTCAGAATTATTATTGAGTTCCAGTGTGATAATGACACTCTAGATATGTAGGAGAGCCTCAATTTTTTGAAATGAATGTTGTAGTATTTAGGGATCAAGTGTCCTGATGTCTATAATTTGCATCAAAATGGTTCAATAAAAATATAAACCGTACAGCCTTAATACTCACCCACCACGACTCAGGGAACTAAGCGGAAGAGGGGGCGGAAAGATTGTGAGAGCCGTGGTGGGGGAGATTATCAGAGGCATGGCACCCCTCAGTAACAACACACTTGGGTCAGGAGAACCTGGCTGAACACTAGGCTATCCATGGTCCCCTACCACATAGACTGATACAGACGACCCACAGAGGAGGATATCCAGCTGACTGGGGATGGGGAGGGGGGGGGCAATGAGGAATTGGGGATAAAAACTCATTGTTGGCCCACTAAACAATGTAACTCATTATGGAATATATATATATATATATATATATATATACCGTATAATGAAAATCATTGACTCTAAGTGGTAGATATATAAATACTCAAAATACATTTTTCTGTTTCTGCATATTTAAACATATGTATGCTATAGATTTTTCAATGTTGTGGGTGTGTGTGTGTGTGGTAGCATGTGTATGTATAGTATGTGACCATGTGTGCAGAGAAGGACATTGGACATCCTCCTCTCCCACTCTTCAGTGTTGTTAATCCTTGAGAATCTCTCACTGAACCAGAGCTCCCATGAGCAGTGAGCCCCAGTGATTCACCTGTCTCCCTCACCTGTCAGTACTGGGTTTACAGGTGTGAGTGGCTTTGCCCTGCTTTTTACGTGGGTGCTGGGGATTGAACTCGGGTCCCCATACTAGTGTGACAAGTGCTATTATTATCTTCTTAGCCACCTTCCAGCCCTAGTGATGTATCTTAAAAAAAATTTAATGTATCTTAAAGTCCCTCCCCCCTTTAAGAAAACTTTCTGGAGATCAGAAAGTTATAGTAACTTGTCATGTGGGATTTGAATCCAGGACTATTCTGGATCCTTGTGCTAGAAAAAGAAAGCAGCCTGCAAGAGCTGGAAGGAGTTTGAGATATTTGTATTATCCAATTTCCTCCTTTTTCAGAAAAGGAAGCAGACTGGAGAGGAATTTGACTTGCATGAAATTTTAATGCAGCATGCAGGGTTTGAAAATGTGAGTTGCCTTGGGTTTGATTTTTTTTCCCAAAAAGCAGAAAACTGTGGTGTCCTTAACCCTAACCAGAGCTCACATTTATACTTTAATGAGTTGTGACTCAAATAGATGACATATTCAATTGTATTTGGATGGCAAACCTACTCCATTAACAGACAGAGCTCCTCTCCCCAGTGGCCAAACTCTGCTTGTCCCTCCAGCACTACGTGTTATGATCCTCACACTGACCACTCAGACCTCGGACACCCAACTGCTCATAAATGTGGCCTTTTCATCTGGTCTCATTCGTACCAAGATCAAAGCCTGCCCATTGTTATTAATGCAGAATTATGACAGGCTTTTCATTGTCAAATTTATCGCCTGCGGTGTCCACGCTGAAATGACTCTAAGTCCATGAAAACCAGCCCACTTTGGAGTGGGTGTAAGCTTCCAAAACCAGACATGACTGTTGACATATGCTTTTCAATCCCTTTATTTCATTCTTTTTTTATAAATTCCATTTTACAATACATTTCTCTTGGTCCTTTAAAAATAATAAGTCAGAGGCAAGCACTAAAACTAGGGAAATATGAGCATAAATGTTAATTGTAAGTGTGGTAATAGTAGTTCGGTTGGAGACTCTCCTAAAGTTTTTGAGATGGATGCAGTAGTATTTATTTAGGCATTGAGTATTTTGATGTCTAAAAGTAATTTTAAAAGAATTTTTTTAAATGTATTTATTTAGTTACAAGCAGAGAAAGAGCTAGGGAAAGAGAGAGAGAGAGAGAGAGAGAGAGAGAGAGAGAGAGAGAGAGAGAGAGAGAATAAGAATGGGTATACCAGAGCCTCTAGCCATTGCAAACAAACTCCAGGTATGTGTGTCACTTTGTGCATCTGGCTTTATGTGGGTACTAGAGAATTGAGCCTTGGTCATTACTCTTTGCAGGCAAGGGCCTTAACCGTTGAGCCATCTCTCCAGTCCTCTTTTTTTGTTTTTGTTTGTTTGTTTTTTGAAACATATCTCACTAGCCCAGGCTAATCTGGAGCTCACTCTGTAGCCCAGGTTGGCCTCAAACTCACTGCAACCTCCCCACTTCTGCCTCTGTAGTGCTGGGATTAAAGGTGTATGCCACTTTAGGATGGTTCAATCAAGAAAGCAAATACAGCAAAATAAAATAATTGCTAAATCCAAATTGTGGGTTTGTATATGTCAAATACATAAAAGCTAGAAAAGAAGTTCAGACCATGGGGACGCCTGGGCTGGATAATCCCATCCTTGCCAGTGAGTCCAGAGAGGATTAGGCAGGTGAGAAGGAGGTTGTTGGAAGATAAGCTTCAAACCTTCAAAGTCTCATTCAGGAGCACTCGCCCGCCCCTTAGAACAAAGCAGAATTACAAGCTTGGTGGTGGTGCAGAGTAGAACTTAAGCAGCAGGGCAGTAAAAACATGGGCCCTGGAGTCGGGCCCTGGAGTCGTGGCCCATACTCACTGCTATTTGACCTTAAGCAAATTAATGAACCCCTGAGCTCAGCATCCTGTCTGTAAAACATCCATATGTCTACATCATAGGGTTTCTGGGAGAACTCAATAGCATTCTTGGAAAACACTTAGGAGGTGACTGGCCCATAGGAAATGTTTTACACCATTTTGCTACAGCATCTGAGACAGGGCTGGAAAAAAGGAAAGAGAGCTTATATTTTCCTGGGAAAACATAAGACAGGCATGTCCATCTAAGGGCATTTTAAAACCTTTTTCTAATAATCTCCTCTCCCATCCCAAACCCACGGGAGTTTATCTACCCAGAGAAGGATGGGGCAGCAGGAAATGCCTTCCTCCTGTGTGAGACGATTCAACTACATTTATGGAGAACCTACTGTCCATGGGCATTGTGTTAGTACTTTGGTTTGAGAACACCCTAGAATCCTCGTCCAAGGGAGCTCACAGTCTACTAGGAAGGCAATTATATCATCCATCATCTACCTTTAAGCCTGGAAGATCCAAACACCTGAGAAAGCAAGAGAAGAGAAGGCTGCCCCTATGGTGAGCAGAGAGGCATCCCCAAAGTCATATAGGAGTGCACACCACCAGAAGGATACATTCGGGGCTTTCAAGAAAGAAAGGGACAAGAACACTAAGGCAGGCTCTCCAGAAATTTCTAAAGGCCTTTAGATTGCTCATTTACCCAAGATCTTTGTGGGTACTAGTTTCACATTTAGAAGTTAAGGGCATGGACTTTGTGAAAACATCTGGATCTGAGCCTATGTAAATCTTCAACCAGCCTTGAGATATTGGGCAGGTTTCTTAGTAGCATAAGTATAACCTGTCCAATGGGGATATTACTATTGAGTGAAACTGACTTTTTTATTTAAAAATAGTTTATTTATTTACTTACTAGAGAGAGAGAAGAGAGAAGAGAGAGAGAGAGAGAGAGAGAGAGAAGCACCAGGGCTAAAAACAGATGAACTCTCGATGCGAGTGCTATTTGTGCATCTAGCTTTATGTGCGTACAGGACAATTTAACCCAGTCAGTAGGCTTGGTTGGCAACAAGTGCCTTTAACTGCTGAGCCATCTCCCCAGAACCTCAGAATTAACTGCCTTTTAAACAGTCTTGCATCTAAAATTACCATGGAAAGGAAACATGGAAAATATTCACAATTATTGACAGTTCTATCTCCCATAAATAAGACCTGCAGGGCTATTTGATCCTGAGAAGTATTGCTCAGCCCTGGAATCATGTTGTGGAAGATGCTCACACCACATGCAGCACCAAGGCTGAGATGGAGGGAAGGGTACACTCTGGTGCCTGTCTTGGCTCAGGCCATGCTTGGGTGTAGGTTCTCTGGAAGAAAAACAGCTCCAGCACCTTCAGCACCTCAACTTTCTTGCCTTCTCCTTTAATTTTTGCTGAACACATTGACTTACACATCCAATGTTCCCTTAGCCCAACTTTTGAGGCTTTTAGGAGGTTACCCACATGAATTGCCCAGAGTTATTGGCACACCTACTTCTCAAAGCATTTGGCACCACCCCATCATCACCTCAGGCCAAGAACGATGAATGAGGAGAAGAAAAAGAGGAATTTATTTGACTAAGTGGACCAAATGACTACATTTTTGCTCATGACGTTTTTCCATCTCATAGGCCAAATACCTCGTGCCAAATACATACCAAACAAACTGTCATTTGTTTCCTTGTTGTCCCATCAAAAATTCCTAAAGCATGTAATTCTCATCTGAAAAACGAACTCAATAATACTTCCCGCCTGATAGGAGGGAGGGTGTTGTCAGAAAGCGTGCGTCTGCTGACGAGCTCCAAAAAGGCAAAGAGACAAACACACATTTCGATTGCTGTCTGTCACTGTTCCTTCGTGGAAGGCCACGTACCCTGATTAAGGTTTGTCCCCACTCTTCCCTTTCATGTCGTCAGGATCAAAGTCATCATTTTTTGTTTCGTTGATCTTACTTTTATTTATATCCTATTTTATGTAGAATTTAAAAAGTAAAAAAGTAGCAGAAGGCTCAGTGTTCATAGGGTAAAGTGGGATCAAGAGAATGATTCTGGGCTTGGGTGTTTATTATCAGCCAAGGTTTGAATTTCAAAAGCTCTCCCATCCAAGTGTGTGCGCCTGCGTGTGCCTCTGCATGCATGTGTGTGCATGGGTGTGCATGCATGTGTGAATTCCTTTTAAGATGTGAATGTTCAGAATGAAAATGGGAATTGACCTTTAACAAGAGAGCCAAGAGAACTGCTCCTGTATATTACATGGCTGTGAGCTGGATTTTAAATGTTTGATTAAGTGATCAGAGTGTTTTGCTCTGGCATAATGTACGATTGCTGGCCAAAGCAGTTAGTCAGTGGAGAAGAATAAATTGTTTTGAGAGGTGCTTCAAATCCTGGATTCAGTTCTCTTGGAAAGCAGAGCTTTAAATAAATCACATCATACAAATAAGAATTTCCATAATTAAGATTCTAACTAGGAAGTTTTCTAGAAGCTTTCAGAGCAAGAAAATAAAGACATTCAGGATGCTTTAATCATTTTCTTTCTTAAAATTTATGTTTTGAGAACTATACTTTGTTTTTAGGGGCTCAAAGACCAAACAGTGCAAGATAAGCACACAGGAATTGTGTGCTGTCAAAGGCTCATCTCTGCACTGTGAGGGCTTCCTGGAGACGGAGATTCTAAGCAGATGCATTTGAACAATCCTTCCCTCTCCCTCTCTCTTCCCCTCCCCTTCACTTCCTCCTTCCCCACCTCCCAGCCCTCAGGTACATGCTCCAACCCTATACTTAACAGTTTGCCTGAGATTCCTCACCGTCACCAAGCCAAGCAACATTGTGTTCAATGTGTGTCCTGTGGACTGGGTGACATTAGGAAATCTCTCTTAAATGGCAAGGTCCCTCTCTAGGAGAAGTCTTTCTGGATCCTGACTTATGACTCTTTCCCCAAGATCCTGCCAGCAATTTCTTTAAAGCCCCACAGTCTCTCATCAGCACTGCCAAGCTCTTCTCCCAGGACTCCTAAATAAATAAAGTGTAATTAAATTTGTGTGACTGATCCTTGTATGTCTCTATTTATTTGATATGTGTACACACTAAAGAACTTTATACAGTAGTGTACAAATGGACCATTTATAATGGGCTATGTAGAGCAGTTGTGATCACTGCTAGATAAAGCACAGCATACAGCCCTGTCTTGGGAACCTGAGCACTTCCTCAGACATGCTTTCAGGGGACCTAACAAACCCAAGGTGGGACTAATGCCTTGGCTAGAAGATCGCAGAGAGCTTCCCACTGACATAGGGAAGATACTGATTTTTATTAGTGATTAGCCTGGTGATTAGCAACAGGCTGCAAGTTGAAGTGACCTCTGCTGAATCTCAGCTCCTCCACTGGCCAGCTGAGTAGCCTAGGTCAATGCCTTCAGTGCTTCCTCAACTACGAAGTGACCACCTCACATCATTGCTCTCACTCTAGTGAGGCTTTGATTGGTTCTTCTACACACCTTTCCCTTCCCATCCACACCTAACTGGAGTGATAAGAGCCTTATGATGCCACACCCCTATCCTAGGGAGCTCCCTGGTCAAGCATCTCTTACAGATGGTCTTGACCTCTTCCAGGCTGTGAGCTAAGACTTGTCATATAATAGATGCTCTGAGAATTTCTCTCTGGATGTCCACTGCATATTATTCTGAACATCTTCATTAGTAGCAGGGTTTTTTAAATTAATGTATAATTTATACTAAATATGTATGATTTTAAGTGTTATTTTTACTTTTTAGAGTATGCATTTAATTTTAAAATGATTAAACCATTTGGAATTAGGTGAAGTAAATACAGCCTAATAAATATATATTTATATTATACTATATAACAAGCTGGACTGTTTCCTGTCACAGTAATTATCATCTAGTTTCTATAGTGATGCCTTATGTTCCTTTATGCATGAATTTCCTTATTTAATCTTTATCATACCTGCATGGGGCGCCTTCCCATTTGACAGTAAGAAAAACAAGGTCCTAAGTCTCACTGCTGTGAGGAGTGGAGACAAGATTTGAAAGCAGCTCTCTTTAGTCCCAAGGTAATGATTTTATCATTATCCTCACCTTACTCGTTGTTTCTGATGTAACTGATAATAGACGAGGTGTGACTGTGGAAGTCAAAGCCTGCTTGTTCTGTATACTTTGTAGACGGGCTCCACAGGCAGATCCCATCCTCCGTGGCCTCCCCCTTCCCTCTGTGTGATACCCCTGCAGATGATCTCGAAGACAGCTTTGCAGGCGTTCCTACAGAAACAGATCTCCGAGTCGGCCCTTGGAGGAAACCAAACCAAGAAAGCAGACTCTTGCTGGTTGTGTTTTTCTTGGTTGATTTATTTGATTTATTGACCCATTTTGTGCATCATTTTTGGAATTTTAAAGTCCCTTTCATCTCCAATGGTCTCTCTTAGAAGCCCATGGAGAAATAAAAGGTTATGTGTTCCCTAGGATAATGCCCCTGGCTCTGCCTTTTGCTTTGTTTATCTTCTGACCCCGAGATCACACAGGTTGAGGATCGTGCCCTGAGCAGAGCTAAATCCCATCAGGCAGGAGTCTGATTTGCACTAAGCCCCGAAGCCACATCTCTATTGCCTTTGCTTGACTTGGCAAACCTATAGAGCAAGAATGTATGAATTATTCATTTTCTAGCAGGACTTCTTTGGTGAGATTAGGTGGTATAACCAGCCAAGAAAAGGAACTGACCCAGCTCTGTCTGGTTGTAGATTCAATTACGATAGGACCTACTTGGGAGCTGAGGATGCGCCATGAAAAGCGTTCTTCACATTCCATGGTGGTGTTCCTGGGATTGGTCTCCACTTGGATCTTCATCTTGACACATAATATCTCAGATGCAGTCAACATGGGTACCAGGTCCCCTGGGAACTCTTTTTGGCATGACATGTATTTCAGCCATGGGAAACGGACATGAGCAAAGCCAGCCAGGGGAATTTACAGTTGCCTTTAATAACCCATGCAGCTAAATTTATTAGGTCGCCATGCCCCTTTGAACTATGTTGTGGAATTTTCCACGTACTGCTCAGTGTCTCCAGTGAGAGGTAGGCCTTCCCATCTGGGCTGTTTATATCTTCATGGCATGAATCCCCAGGCTTTGGCTATCTTGGTAAAGCCAGCTTTGATCAGGTGGGCTGCGTCATTTTGCCATGGCTCTGGGTGCTTCTCTCAGAATGACACAGAGCCTGTTTATCTGTGTTCCAGTGTTCCAACTCCACAGGAAAGGTCTGAGTACTAGAGTTCTGGAAATTCCTTAGACAAAATTCCTTCAAACTTTTTTTTTTTTTTTTGCCAGCTCTGCTTTCCTGAATGCTTTCTTGCTTTGCTGAAAGTTGTAACCTAGCATTGTCAGTTTCCTTAGAGCCGTCTTCCAAGTCTCTTGGCCTAAATGAGGAAAATTATTTGTTTAGATCTTGGAGTATCTTTTTTTTTCTTTCACCACAATCCCCATATTTTGTAATCCCGATTATTACCTGAGATCAAATCAATAATCAACCTAATTGATAGTGAGCATTTACCATGCACAGGACTTGTTGCTTGCAACAGTGATACAGAAACGACACAAGGGCCTATTGACTTCTATGTAGTGATTTTCTTTCCAAGTGCTCTGAGGTGTGGCATGCATAACATTTTAAATTTGGTTTTCATGGATCGCTTTTATGTGAAGTGTGTTAAATAGCTCTTTAAGTCACACCCTAATGGGCACTTTAACTTACAATGAAGAAACAGCAAATGTTTAAGTAAAAAAAAAA
>PVHP010039858.1:0-16105 GCA_004024765.1 Zapus hudsonius | reverse complement strand
GGGGGCCTCAGGCACTGGAGCCAAGTGCCTTAACCGCTGAGCCATCTCTCCAGCCCTATGTTTATTTTTTATTTTTTTATATTTTATTTATTCATTTTCAAGCAGAGAGAGAGAGAGAAAAAAGAGAGAAGAGAGAGAGAGAGAGAGCCAGGGCCACCACCTTGTGGGTCTGGCTTATGTGGGACCTGGGGAATTGGACCTGAGGAATTGAACCCTGGGCCTTAGGCACTGGAGGCAAGTGCCTTAACCGCTGAACCATCTCTCCAGCCCTATGTTTATTTTTGAGCAAGCTCCTGACAGGCTAGTCTCCAGTGGGTACCCAGTAGCCTATGGTGAAGTCTTCACATGTGATCACGGACACAGAGGCAGGTTTTCTCATTGGTGGAGCAACCTGAATGTTCAGAAGACTAGGCAGGGAGCTAAAATGTTCACAGCCAGCTCTTCCAGTGAACAGTGAAGCTAGGAGAACAGGCCTTTGTCCACGCTGTCTGTTCACTGCCTCAGCTTTAGCATCCACAGCTGGGCCTGACACAATTCAGATTATCTGTCAATATTTGTGAGATGAATGAATACCCTAGTTTTTGTTTGTTTTTTTTGTTTGTTTTTCAAGGTAGGGTCTCACTCTAGCCCAGGCTGACCTGGAATTCACTATGTAGTCTCAGGGTGGCCTTGAACTCCCGAGTGCTGGGATTAAAGGCGTGCACCACCACCCCTGGCTTAGTTTTGGTTTTTGTTGAGACAGGGTCTCATGTCATTCAGGATGGTGTGACCTTGAACACCTGATCCTCCCACCTCCATCTTCTGAGTGCTGGGATTACAAGCATGTGCCATACTCAGTTTATGTTGTACTAGGGATTGAACAGGGTTTTGTGCATGCTAGGCAAGCACTCTACCAACTAAACTACATCCTCAGCCCATGAATATCCTATTTTTTGACTCCCATGACCCACTAAACTTTTCTGTTCCAATGTGTGTAGGAATAGAAAGCAAATTTCCTTATTATAAGGAAAACAGTAGTACAAGTGCAATGATAAGAAAACCTGATGTGGGCTGAAGAGATGGCTTAGCGGTTAAGGCATTTGCCTGCAATGCAGAAGGACCAGAGTTCGATTCCCCAGTGCCCATATAAAGCCAGATGCAGTTCATTTGCAGAAGCTGGAGGCCCTGGTGTGCCCATTCTCATTCATTCTCTCTCTCTCTCTCTCTCTCTCTCTCTCTCTCTCTCTCAAATAAAATATTTTTAAAAAGCGTTAGCTTTGTTAAAAAGAAAAGAAGAAAGAAAACCTGATGCAGCCACACCTTCTCATTGAAAAAAACCAACCTGGAAATCCAGATTTGTAAGTGAAACCTACTGATTTGTGTGTGTGTTTACATGTACGTGCAGGTGTGTGTGCATGCACCTTTTTTCCTTCTTTTTTAAGACAGTCTTTCATTAGCCTGGAACTCACCAAGAAGGCTTGACTGGCTGGTCAAAGAGCCCCAGACCAGAGATCCACCTCCCCAGCACTGGGATTACCAGCACACACCACCATGCCCAGCTTTTTAAACTTGGGTTCTAGGGATTGAACTCAGGTCCTTATGCTTACAAGGCAAACACATTACCAACTGAGCCATCTCCCCAGCCCTAAACATATTAATTTTAAATGTTAGCTCATAGACCAGATCAAACAAAATACCTTTGCAGATTAAATTTGAAACACAGAGTGCCATTATGTTATCTATGGGTCACAAGCCACTTGAGAGCTGGACAAGGTATGTGAACTTGGGTGAACCAGAGCTAAGCTATGAGGGCCATGGGGAGACACCTGTGCTTCATGGCCATCGTTTACTAAACCTGAGGTCAGCTGGATACTGTCATTTATCCATCCCTTAATTCAGTCAATGGGTATTTCTCCAATGCCCATTATGTGCTAGGTATTGGGGATTCTGTAATGCAAAGCAAAGAGACAGGAACTAGTGTACTATGGAAGATTAGGGTGATGTGATGGTGGCAGGTGGACTCCTGAGCCTCCTTGCCTTTACCTCCCAAGTGCCAGGATTGCAGACATGTGCCACACGCCCTGCAAGCACAGCTCTTCCAGCCATTTGGCAGTATGCCCATGGAGGCTGCAAAATCCCTGATAAGGTTTGCAATGTTAACTCCTCCATCTTGGTGAATTCCTGCCTCTGGCCTCCCAACTCACTGCTGGGGGGCAGGGGGATGGCAGGACCCCTGGAGCCTGCTGGAGGTGCCAGGCCCACCTCAACCATCTGTCTTTAGGTCATCAAGGCCTGTGGAGTGGAGCTGATTGCTGCTGGCAGGTGCCAAGAAGCGGGATGAGGGTGAGGCTCCACCACAGTGGCCACAGGTACTCCCAGGCTTCAGGCCAAGCTCACAGTCCCCACAGCTTTCCTACCTTAGATCTTGGAGCCATCAGCCTCTAAGTGCTCCAAACCTGCAGCTCTGAGTCACCGCCTCTCTCCCAACCCTCACTTCCCCCAGTTGCCACTCAGGCCAAGCTGTAAGTCACCTGCCCCTGGCTTCCTGCCAGCCCCACAGCCAGCTGTGGATGCTTTGAAAGAAAACACGTCCTCCCACCGCATCTTCTCTCAATAGAAAGAACATCCGCAGGCCTGGAGTCCCCTAGTGCACCGGCCTGCCTCCACCATCCCTGAGCTGACTGTAGCTGCTTCCCACCTTAGCCTTCTGCGGGGATGCTTCTCTCTCCCGGTAACCAGCTCAGCTCCTAATTCACATTTCAGTCAAGTGCTACATTCCTGGCCACATTGTCACCTCAACTTGATTGTTTCCTTTGTAGTGTCATTTACTGTGACTTTTTTTTTTTTTTTTAAAGGTAGGGTCTTGCTTTAGCCCAGGCTGACCTGGAATTCACTTTGTAATCTCAGGCTGGCCTCGAACTCAAGGCGAACCTCCTATCAGCCTCCTGAGTGCTGGGCTGCCCGGCTTGGTTTGTCTTTTTTGTCATTTCCTTTCCACCAGCGGGAGTTCTGAGGAACCCTGTTTGTAGCACCATTTTTTCTGTTGTTTTTGTGTAACCAAGGCCTCATGCAGGCTAGGCAAGTGCTCTGCCACTGAGCTGTATCCCTAGTCCTCTTTCCCTTTTCCAGGTCGGGTCTCATACTAGCCCAGGCTGACCTGGAACCTAGTCTTTTCACCTTTCAAGCTAGTTCTACTAAGTTGCCCACAGAGGCCTTGAACTTAAAAAAAATATTTATTTGCAAGAAGGGGGGGGGAGGGAGGGAGGGAGAGGAAGAGAATGGTCACAGGGTCTCCTGCCACTGCAAACAAACTCCATACACATACACCATTTTGTGCATCTGGCTTTACATGGGTACTGGGGAATCAAACTCAGGTTGTTAGTCTTTTCAGGCAAGCAAGCACCTTCACTGCTAGGTCATCTTTTCAGCCCAGCCTTGAACTTTTGATCCTCTTGCCTCAGCCTCCTGAGTATTTGGGATTATGGGTATGTCTTACCAGGCTGGCAGAAACACCATTTAAAAAATATCTGTTTGAGAGACAGAGACAGAATGGGCATGCCAGGGCCAGGACCTCCTGCCACTGCAAATGAACTCCAGATATGTGGGCCACTTTGTGTATCTGGCTTTACATGGGTACTGGGGAACTGAACCCCAGGTCATTAGGCTTTGCAAGCAAGTTCCTTAATCACTGAGCTGTCTCTCCAGCCTGGAAGCATTATTTTTAATAGCTTTATTTCGGTATAACTTGCATACGATGAAGTTTGTCTTCTTATAAAGTGTACAGTCCAGTGGTTGTGAGTCTTCTTGGAGTTGTATGACTACTAATCCAGATTTTCATCACTCCACAAGAAAACTTTGTGCTTTATTAATGACCCTCCATTCCCCACCCCTGGCACATATTGCTCTCTGCTTTTTGGTCCATGGGCTTGTTCTGTAAGGCACCTGTCTCCCAGTACCCAGTAGTCCCCATTTTTACCGATGAGAAAACTGAGGCTCAAGACCCTTTAGAAAACCATTCCTTTTCCTAGCTTCATAAAACTAAGATCTCCCCAGAACTTGGCTGTATGGGGGAGGATGGAAACCCAGCAAGGTAGAGGGGTGAGTGGGCTATGGCGAGAGTTTGGCAATGTGGCTTTGGTTCTTACCTGGGCCTTGGAGCTGGCAGGCCACTCTTAGAGGGCCTGATTGAACTCACTTCTCTATGCACAGCTTGTGCAAGGATACACCCAGAATCATCTCCAGTAGGGCAGCACACACTTGGGAAGGTGGATGAGAGTAGGATCCATCCAGGGACTTGGACACCCAAATAGCAGTGTGTGTGTGTGTGTGTGTGTGTGTGTGTGTGTGTGTGTCTTTCTGGGCAATCTCGGGTTGTTTGCAAAAATTCCCATCCCCCCCAGGAGCTCTGGAATTTTGTACACCTTTCTGGGCTCTTAGGTCCACCTTTTAATGGTACCCCAGGACTTCTGTCAACCCCAGTGAGTTCACTCAGATGCATCCATCATAGTCCTGGAAACCACACATGGGACGTTAAGGAGCCCAGGAAGGCTGGAAGGTTGGCAGAGGCCACACCATCAGAGGCTTGGGGCAGAGCCAGAGTTGGACTCCCTGACCCCTGGAAACCTCTCTCCTGGACTGTAACAAGGGTTTAATGATCCTTCCTGGCTCCTGGAGAGCAGTGAGATGGGTTGCAGTTATCAGCGCCCTCTGGGCCTCAGACAGGGAAACCAGACAGGCTCCTACTCCAAGCTGTCTTCCCTGCCCAGGGCTGCTCTCATCTTGGCCTCTTTCATCTTAGGCTTAATTAGCCAGGCGCCCCACCCCGTAGCCCTTTGGGCAGGAGTCATCACTCCCAATTTATAGATGGGGAAACTGAGGCACCTAGAGGGAAGTGGTTTGAGGTTGTCGCCTGTGAGTCAGCTGTGGAGCCAGAGCCCAGTGGAGCCAGGACCAGGCCTTCTAGCTGGACCTGCTCCTCTGGTGACACTGTCTCCACCACCACCCTCCTCACCAGCCTTGGGCATCTTGGCCCCTTTTCAGCTCTCTCTCTCTCTCTCATCAATCTTGGGGGGGGGAACAGGGGAGGGAGGAGCGTGGGCAACCTGGAGGAAAGGGAGAGGAGCTGGCATAGAGGCTCAGGCTTTTCATCTTCAAAGAGGCTCATTAGAGCCCGCGGCCTTATGAAGGTGGGCGTTGAGGTTTGGGTGCCCGCGGTTCCGTGCCTGGAACCGGCGGTCAGTGTGGCATCCACATCCCCGCCCAGGGCCCTTAGACGGCGGGATCCAGCCCCCCGCGCGCCACGAGTCTCCGAGGCTGGCCTCTCTCGACCTCCGTGTAGACGTGCAGCGAGGCCGGCGGCCCACCGGGCCCGGCGACCCGCGCGTCCCGGGTCCGGATTCCGTTGTTTTCCGGCTACGGCCCCGCCCGCCCCAGCCAGGCCGCCCGCCCCCCGTCAGCCCTGGGCGCGGCCGCGGGCAAAGGTCAGCAGCTGCCGCCGGCGGCGACCCTGGCGCCGGCTTCTGCCCCCAAGCCCGGTGGGGGGGCCGGGCCGGCGTGGGGGACGCCAAGCCAAGCCCCGCGGCGCCGGTTGGACGGGTTCGGCGGCGGCGCACCGCGCGCTCTCCCGGAAGCGCCCGGACCGCGCCGCGCGCCCTCGCACCGCAGCGCGTGGAGGCCCGCGCGCCCGGGGCCGCTGGGGGCGCTGCGCTGCGCTGCGCGGCCGGACCCGGTGCTCGCGGACGCCCGGGGAACGCCGCTGCCTAGGAAGCGGGCACCGGGAGCCCGGCCCGCCTCACTCGGCCTCCGTCCGTGCCTGCGGCGGTTTCGAGAGGGGGGGCCTGCGCGGCGGGACTGTTACTCAGCCCCAGCGAAACCGGCGAGTCGGCACCTGCCGGCCAGGCGGCGCCCCGTTACGCCCCGCCCCCGGGGCCCGGCCGCCCACGCGCCGCGCACCCCGCCCCGGCCCGCCCGGAAGGAGCCGACCGAGCGCCCGCGGCGGCTGACTCAAGCGCTGAGAGCGGCCGGCCCGTTACCACGGGCGCCAGGGGCGCGGGAGACGCGGAGGTTTCGGTGCCGGCCGTAGGCGGGCGGCCTAATGGGCTCTGGGCACGCACCTCCCTAGCGCCGCGCCCCGGTCGCCGGCGTCCCGTCCCGCTGGGGCCGTGGCTGCCGCTCCGGGAATCGGCCCCGAAGCCCCTGGGCTTCGGCTTGGGGCCCGGACGCGGCCCGGGGGTGACAGCTGCCCGGGCAGGGAGTGCAGGGACCCTGGGCGCCCTCTGGCGGCCGTGGGGACCTGCGCTTCGTCGCCGCCGCCAACTGCGCCCTAGGCGTGACGCTCCCTCGGCAGAACTGCTTGACCGGCCATGGGGCCCTTGAGCCGGGAAGCGTGGGCCCAGCGCCTGGGAGCTTTCCGGACCAGCCCATCCACCTTCTTGGCCGGTTCCGAGAGTGAGGACTTGGGTCGAGACCTACTGAGTGACTTGAGGAATGAAAAGCTGAGCGAGCCAACCAAGGTAGGCCCTCCCTGATTAGTGCACATGGTTCACGCAGCCTTCTGAACATGCACCTCAACTTCACGATTCCCTCCCACATCTCACACCCCAGGTTTCTTTGCTGGCCCTGAGCTTGGAGTACGCAGACAAACTGTGGCCCGATGCTCCTGCTGCGGAGGCTGTCGCCACCTTCCTGTTGGACACGCTCATCCTCCTACCCCCAAGGCCCTCAGCTCTCCGACGACCCCTGCTGTTAGCAGCCACCACAACCCTGGTGGCAGGAGGTGCGCTGAGCCCCACTTCTGGAGCCTCCTGCAGGCTCCTGCCCTTACTGCTCGGCTTGGCTTTAGGTCGCGATGTGGGAAGAGGCTTTGGCCCCACCTCGGAACTGCGCCTTCTACAGGCCACAGCGTGGGAGTGTCTGCGAGAGCTGGAAAGCTGCAAGCCTGGGCTCCTGGGGGGCTCTCTGGGGCTGCTACGGGGTCTCCTGGGGCAGGTGGGCCCCATTCAGCCACTCAGCCTGCTGCTGGCACTTGTTCTGCGCAACACCTTGGTGGTACAGTCCAGGTCTGGGGCTGGCCTGCAGGGCTTGCTTGTAGCTGGGGTCTCCTCCCCTGGGGGTGGTCCTTGGGACTGGACATTAGCTGAAGAAGTGGATGACCACATTCAGCCCCAGACACCCAGCTGGCCTGCAGCTGAGAAGGGGCATGGCCTTGCAGGGCTAGAGCCCAGCCCGGAGGAAGCCAGGGAGCTGAGAGCTGCTGTGGCCCAGCTTCTGGACACTTCCTACCTGCTCACTCCTGTGGCCCAAGCCCAACTTCTGTGGCTGTTGGGCTGGGCCCTGCGGGGTCTCCGGGGACAGTCACCTGTGCTCTTTAAGCCCCAGCTGGCTCGGCTGCTGGGCACAGCGCAAGTGACCCTGCTGCACTCTGTTCTTGCTCTCAAGGCGGCCTTTGGTGAGGCCCTGTTCACCACCCAGGATGAGGCTCTGCTGCTCCGCAGGCTCACCTTGGCTGCCCAGCACCCAGCCTTGCCCTCACCCACCCATCTCTTTTACCTGCACTGTCTCCTAAGCTTCCCTGAGAATTCACCACTGGGTCCAGAAGGGGAGGAGGCTGCCCCACTGCTGCTAGGGCACCAGCTGTGCCACAGCCTCATGCCCAGTCTCCTAAATGACCCCATGGCCTTCCTGGCACGCCTGCATTTGCTGTGCCTGCTCTGTGCTGAGGATGAGGAAGAGGAGAAAGGTCATGTTCCAAGCCCACGGCAGTATCTGGAGGAGCTGCTGGCTGGCCTGCGGCAGAGGGCTGCCCTGGATGGTAGTCCTCAGAACTTGGCCACTCTGTGTTTCCAGGCCTCATACCTGGTTGCCAGCTGTCTGGCCATGCAACCTACAGTGCAGAAACCCTTGATCCATGGACTGGCCCAACTGTACCGAGCTCGGCCTTTGCTGGCTCCCCATTTTGTGGACCTCTTGGATCAGGTGGACCCTGAGCTCAGAAAACCTCTCAAGGAGGTGCTGTGGCAAGAGGTGGTCACCAGACCAGACAGGGGTGAAGCTCTTCACTGTCACCTGCAGATGCTATCGAAAGTGGCAGGGGGAGGTGCTCACAGTGCCACCCTCAACTTCCTGCAGGCTGTAGCCCCCCATTGCACAGGATGGGGCCTGCAGCAGGCCCTACTCCGGGTCTGCCAGTCTCTGCTGCGGACAGGTGGGGGGGATGGCCTGGCAGACTTGCTTCAGGTACTCGCCAGGCAGCTAGAGGACCCTGATGGCCGGGACCATGCCCGTCTCTACTATAGTCTCTTAGCCCACCTTTCAGGGCCCAAGTTGGGAGTGGCTCTGGGCCCTTCCCTTGCTACACCTGCACTGGCCTCATCCTTGGTGGCTGAAAACCAGGGCTTTGCTGCAGCACTGATGGTGCAGGAGACCCCCCCTCCAATTCGGTTAAGTGTGGAGCCTCACAGGGCCAAAGGCCTGCACCCCGTGCTGCAGCTGCAGGTGGAGGTGCTGGACCCTGCCTACTCCTTGGAGCTGCGCTTCTGTGTGGAAGGACAACTCTATGCGCCTTTGAAGGCCATCCACATACCCTACCTGCGTCCAGGCCAGCCTGCCCACCCTCTGTACCTGCCCCTGCAGCCCCGACGCCCAGCCCCTGCCCAGCTGCTTGTCCAGGCCCTGTACACTACACCTACTGGCCTCACATGCCACTCCCACCTGCCACCCCTGTCCGTGAACTTCGCTGACCTCTTTCTGCCTTTCCCCCAGCTCCACAAGGTCTCTGAGGCTGGCTTCTTTGAGAAGCTGTGGGACGCATGCCTGCCAAAGGGTGTAGAAAGTTGTGTGTGGTGCCCACTTGGGCCACAGGGCCTGGAGGCCTTGGTGTCCCGCCACCTGGAGCCTTTTGTGGTGGTGGCTCAGCCCCCAACCAGCTACCACATAGCTATCTGCCTGCCCCCCACCTCCATGCTGCTGCTGCGACTGGAGGGAGTGCAGGTAGAGGGAGTGCCAGTGGTCCTAAGGACCAACGATTGGGCTGTGCTGCCCCTGGCAGGGGAGTATATCCGAGGGCTTGCAGCCTGCTAACTAACACCTAGGAGACTAGATGGGACAGGACTTGTGGCTCTTGGCCCAAGGGGCTGCTAAGGTCACAAAATACTCTTGTAACTCCTGCCCCAGAAAAGAACCAGTGTTCATCATCAACTCTCACTGGCTTGCTTTTTAAAAAAATTTAATTTGTATTTATATTTCTTTGTAAACAGGGAGGAGGGAGAGAGAATGGGCATACCAGGGCCACTTGCCACTGCAAAGGAACTCCAGATGCATGTGCCACTTTGTACATCTTGCTTTATGTGGTTACTGGGGTATCGAATGCAGGCTGTCAGACTTTGTAAGCAAGCACCTTTAACCAATGAGCCATCTCTCCAGCCCTGACATATTTTCTTTTGGACCCTGGTTAGGTATAGAATTACTGGGGTGGGTCTAAGCCTCAAGAAAATTCCAGGGTTGGAGGGATGGCTTAACGGTAAGGCCTTTGCCTGTAAGGCAGAAGGACCCAAGTTCGATTCCCCAGCACCCACGTAAATCCAGATGCACAAGGCAGCACATGTGTCTAGAGTTCATTTGTGGTGGCTGGAGGCCCTGGTGCACCTATTCTCTGTCTGCCTCTCTCAATAAATATTTTAACTTGAAATAATGTAAATGCCGGAAGGGTGTGTGATCTGCCTATAATCCCAGCACTCTGGAGGTGGAGATGGGGGAGCTGGCTAGCCAGAGTAGACAAATCCATGAGCTCTAGGTTCGAGTAAGAGACTGTGAATGAAGTGAAGAGTGCAAGGAAGATGTCTACATCAGCCTCTGGCCTCCACATACATACATACACACACATGCCAAAAAAAAAAGTTCCAGACATTCCTAACTGTAGACCTCCATAGAGAAGAAGGTTGGAATATGGACTGAGACCACACATTTTTGGGAAACGAGTTTATTAACACTTTGGGGAGGAGTGAGGATCTGGAGAAAGAATCAGTGATAGGATGCAGGCTGCCAACCAGAAGTTACAGCATATGGTTGATGGGTCAGCAGGGGGAGGGAAACCAGGTATGAGCTGACAGAGAAGTGAGAGAAGAAAGGAGTGTGGCTCAGAGCTGCTTAGCTTCAGGGAGAGGGGCCTGCTGCAGGTGCACACTTGACTCACACACTGAGTGTTTGTGGCTGGTGTGGCAGGGTGGAGGGCGGGGGCCAAGGAACCAGGGAATGATCATGTGCCACAGCACTGAGCAGAGGGATAGAGAGAGAGATGGAGAGTTGCCGGGTGTGATGGGCCACATGATCTGGGCCTTATCTCTTCTCAGTAAAAAGAACTTGTTTCCCTACCCATGCAGGATTCTGAGGTTCACAATGATCCCCCAAGTTTATGAACCTCAATTTTGGGTCCTGTTCTATTTTTAACAAAGAATTGATAAAAATGAACTCAAGAAGGATAAATTATAAAGTTTATTTAGGGAGAAATCACAAATTTTGGGGTTTATTTAAGGGAAATTGGGATCTAGGAAGAAGGCTAAGCAGAGTCTTAAACACATGGGAAGTAGGAAACGCGTTCATGTAGAAAATACTGCATATTCGTAAGGTTCATTTAAGAGAAATTGAGGCTTTCAAGGAAAGATGAGTCACAGGCGTGTGGAAGATGGAACCTGAGCGTATATATGGGGAGATTTAGAAGAAATATACACAGCATCACCTTGTGCTTCCCCCGGAAGGGAGTTGAGAGGACAAATGGGGGCTTAAGGAAGGATAGCAGAGGGAAAATATCAAAGCAGAGACCAAGAAATTCAGATGAGAAATGAGTAGTAGAGTTATACCTATGGTTACCCTGAGTTAAGAGAATGTACTCAGGTAATGAAGGAGAAGAGGAGAAAGCTAACTTCTCTTAGGCAGTTTTAGTCAGGGATTGAGGCATCCGAATCTTGTATCGTGCAAACTTGGAAAAAGAAATAGTGAAGGAGAAATAAAAAGCTACCTTTAGTCAGTTTCAGTGTAATTCCACCACTGCAGGGCCTGAAGCAGGACGATTGCCTGGTGAGACACCATCTCAAACAGCAAAGGATACAGCTGAATAGACACAGGGAGGGGACACACAGGGCAAAGCATATGAGAGGAGGCAGAGTGTAGAGTCCCTGCCCTCTCCCAGGCACACCACTGGCCTAGCACCTCCAGATATTGAGCTACTTTGAAAGCTCTTTAAACTCGGGTTCAAGAATTTTAAGGAGTCTGCAGGGTGTAGTGGCACATGCCTTTAATCCCAGCACTCAAGAGGCAGAGGTAGGGGGGTTGCCGTGAGTTCAAGGCCAACCTGAGACTATATGGTGAATTCCAGGTCAGCCTGGACTATAGCGAGACCCTACCTCGAAAAAAAAAAAAAAAGAATGTAGATGTTTAAGTATCACACATATATGTTAGTGGTAAAATAATCAAGTCTCCACTTAAAGGTGCAGAATGGTAATAACATGAACATTATCTGATATAATTGGTCACTCAACGAAGAGTTCATGAAATGAATTACCTTGCTCTATTTGGGGAGAATTAAGCCATTAATAATATATTACAGGGTTGGAGAGATGGCTCAGCAGTTAAGGCATTTGCCTCCAGTGCCTAAGGCCTTGGGTTCAATTCCCCAGTACCCACATAAGCCAGACCTACAAGGTGGTGGCCCTGGTGCTCTCTCTCTCTCTCTCTCTCTCTCTCTCTCTCTCTCTCTCTCTCTCTCTCTCTCTCTCTCCCTGTATCTCTGCTTGAAAATGAATAAATAAAATATTTTAAAAAATATATTACATTTATTTTTAATTTTTAAAAATTTTATTCATTCATTTGCAAGGAGAGAGAGAGAGAGAGACGCACCAGGGTGTCCAGTCGCTGCAAATTAATTCCAGATACATGCATCACTTTGTGCATCTGGCTTTAAGTGGGTACTGGGGAATTGAACTCAGGTCATCAGGCTTTGAAGGCAAGTGCCTTAACTTCTGAGCCATTTATCCAGGCCTTAAAAAATATTTCTTTAGGGCTGGAGAGATTGTTCAGCGGTTAAGGCACTCGCCTCCAGTGCCTAAGGCCCTGGGTTCAATTCCCCAGGACCCACATAAGCCAGACCCACAAGGTGGTGGCCCTGGTATGCGCTCTCTCTCTTTCTCTCTCTCTCTCTCTCTCTCTCTGTATTTCTCTGCTTGAAAAATGAATAAATAAAATATTTTTTAAAAGAAAATGAATAAATAAATTTTAAAAAACAAAAAAATATTTCTTTAATTTATTTGCAAGAAAGAACACACCTCTAGCACCTGCAAACAAACTTCAGATGCATTTACCACTTTGTGCATCCATCTTAATAATGTAAGCAAAATCAAGTATTAATTCAGTTTTCAGCCCTTCTTCCTACCCTGAAGGATGGCTAGTAGGGGGAGCTCTCTCTCCCTCTCTCCCTCCCTTTCTCTCTTCTTCTTTCTCTTTCTGTCTCTCTGCTTGCAAATAAATAAATAAAAATATAAACTGGGAGCTGGGTGTGGTGGCGCACGCCTTTAATCCCAGCACTCGGGAGGCAGAGGTAGGAGGATTGCCATGAGTTTAAGGCCACCCTGAGACTACACAGTGAATTCCAGGTCAGCCTGGGCTAGAGTGAGACCCTACCTTGAAAAACCAATAAATAAATAAAAATAAAAAATATATACATGTATATGTGTATGTAATGTATAAATGTATGTATAAATTGGGTGTGATGGCGCACGCCTTTAATCCCAGCACTCAGAAGACAGAGGTAGGATTGCTGCATTTGAGGCCACCCTGAGACTACATAGTGAATTCCAGGTCAGCCTAGGCTAGAACAAGACACTACTTGAAAAACAGAAAAACAAAACACCAAAAAAATTACATTAGGCACTGTGGACGTAGTTCAGAGGCAGCATTGCAAACCATGGGTTTGAGCTCGGCTGAGGCAGGAGGATCATGAGGTTCAGGCTAGACCCTATCTCAATAAACCGGGCGTCAAGCCCGCACCTACCATGCTTGGCTTGCCAGGAGAGGGGCGCCTGGGGGCCTGAGGGATGCTCCCCTGGCGGGGGCGCCCCAAGCCCAGGGAGTCGCATCGGAACCTGCCTACTGTATTTGCCAGGCACCTGGCGCCTTGCTTGGCCGCTGAGCCAGGTGGTTCTCCTGATTGGCACCTGCTGTCCCTCTTTGGCACAGGAGCTATTCTGATGCGTGGAACAGGCTGTGTGTTAATACTGTGGGGCCGTCGTGACAAGATAGACCGGTTAGAACTGCAAATCACCCCATAGCCGCTGGAGACATTTCTACCTCCAATCCTTTGTCTTTCTTGGGGGACAGTTGACCTTGGCCCTGGGTGTCCTGCTGTGTCTAAACTACTGCAGTAAAGCTCTGGGAGCATCATCTTTACTTCCTGTCATCATCTACCCACTCATGAGGAGAGTCACATTTTGGCCTCAGTTAGTCTGTGTGCCTGCCTCTTTATTTTTCTGGAGTTATGTGAACACTGATTTATGATACTATTTATGCCCATCAGGACAAAAAAGATGACGCTCTGATTGGTCTGAAGTCTACAGCACTGCTGTTCAGAGAGAACACCTAGCAGTGGCTCAGAGGTTTAGGTGTGGCCATGCTGGGGACTCTGAGCCTGGTGGGCCTGAACAGTGACCAGACAGCCCCCTACTGCACTGCTCTGCTAGCAGTAGGAGCCCGCTCGACACCAACAGACCTGAGGACAAGTTCAGCTCCAACCGCACAATAGGAATACTCATGTTTTTAGGGATGTGTTTGGGAATTTGTGGAAAGAGAAGACAGATGAAATAAACAAAAAAAGGAGATAGTAGAGTAGAAAGTTAGCAGATAAAACAGGCATGGTGGTGCATACCTTTAACCCCAGCAATCAGGAAGCAGAGGCAGGAGAATCATGAATTCAAGACCAGCCTGGACTCCATAACAAGTTCAAGGCTAGCCTGACATCCTGTCAACAAAGCAAGGTCTGGGGTATAGTTCAGTCCATGCAGCACGCCCAAGGCACTGCAGAGGAATAATAAAATACATTTTTACATATGAGTTATAAAAACAGATCTTAATACAACAGTCTTCTGTCTCATAAGCACATTATTAGATTGATGAGCAGTCTGTTATACTAAAAAAGTAGGAACCAAGTCAGGTGAGGTGGAGGTAGGACCAACATGAGTTCAAGGCCAGCATGGGGCTACAGACTGAGTCCTCAGTCAGACCTTGGTTGGGGGGTGGTGGAGTAAGGCCATATTCATTAGGATTTTTTTTTAAATCTTCCTTTATTTATTCATTTTCAAGCAGAGAGAGAGAGAGAGAGAGAGAGAGAGAGAGAGAGAGAGAGAGAGAGAGAGAGAGCGCACCAGGGCCACCACCTTGTGGGTCTGGTTTATGTATGTGGGTCCTGGGGAATTGGGAATTGAACCTGGGGCCTTAGGCAATAGAGGCAAGTGCCTTAACCGCTGAGCCATCTCTCCAGCCCTTCATTAGGATTTTAATCCATCTATTTCCTAGCAAATTCCCCTGTCACAGAAAGGAGGGACTCCTGGATTTGAGTTGACCTTGAGTATTGGAGTTAATGATTCTCCTGTCCATTATAATTCTCATCTGGGGTTTGGGGAAGTCATAAAGATTTCAGCATTTTAAAAGTATCCTGATATGTATCTCATCTAGATGAATGTCTTTTTAGTGAAATGGACCCTGTGTTGGTTTTTATTAAGGTCAATTCTCCTGTGGGGAGTTACAATGTGTTATTTATTGTGATCTTGGCTCACTGCTGGAAGCTGTAATTCAGTAAGCCCTTCTAGGCTTTAATGTTTTAGGAGAATTTAAATAAATGAATAAAATTTTTACCTGTTCTAAAAATTAAAAAACCACCATCAAGAATATGCAAAGTGCTGGGCGTGGTGGCGCACGCCTTTAATCCCAGCACTCAGGAGGCAGAGGTAGGAGGATCGCTGTGAGTTCAAGGCCACCCTGAGACTCCATGGTGAATTCCAGGTCAGCCTAGGCTAGAGTGAGACCCTACCTCGAGAAAAAAAATGATAAAAAATAAAAAGCAGGGGTGGGGAGGGAATTATCATGGTTTATTGTCTATAGTATGGAAGCTGTCAATAAAAAGTTTTTAAAAACCACCCTGTGCTCAATCGCCAGCAATATAAATATATGTATATATTGTGTATACATACACACATACAGAATTAGCAAATAGAATCCAGCAATGTACAAAAAGATTATATACCATGACTAAGCAGGATTTATTCCAGATATGGAAGGCTGGTTCAGAATTTAAAAATTTTCAATTAGTACATTTCACGAACAAGTGTTGTATGGCAAATTCCTCCACAGTGAAAGCAGCCCGGATACCTCATGAGAGAATGCCTGGGAGGGTCACCAGACTCCACCTGAGATCTAGGCGCCCCCCTGTGCCAGCTGCAAGCAATGACGCCTAGGGGGAGATGCCATGTAGAGAGGGACAATGAGCCCCACTGAAGTGCTGCTCTGGGGTCTCCATGCTCTGTAAATAATCCCTCACCCAGAGGCTGAGGGAGAAGCATTCATGGGGTAATCCTGACATAGCGACCCCACTGAAATGCTGCTCTGGGGTCTCATACCCCAGACAAGGACAGGGACAAGAAGCTTCTGGAAGCAGCCAGCAGAAGTTTCCCTTGACAGCAAGCTACAGAAGAAATGCTACATGATAATGGCAATACATGGAGGAAAGACGTTTGACAAAATCCAACATCCATGCATGATAAAAATATCAGCAAACTATAAGAGGAACCTCCTGTTTGTGTGTGTGTGTGTGTGTGTGTGTGTGTGTGTGTGTGTGTGTGTGTGTGTCTTGTTTTTTGAAGTATGGTCATGCTATAATCTAGGCTGACCTGGAATTCACTACGTAGTCTCAGAGTGGCCTCAAACTCACAGGAATTCTCGTACCTCTGCCTCCCTGGTGCTAGAATTAAAGGTGTCGCCACCATGCTTGGCAGAACAACTATTTTTTTCTTTCTTCTTCTTCTCCTCCTTCCTCTTCTTCTTCTTCTTCTTCTCCTCCTTCCTCCTCCTCCTCCCTCCTCCTCCTCCT
>PVHP010039857.1:0-15696 GCA_004024765.1 Zapus hudsonius | reverse complement strand
GGTGGGGGAGATTATCCGGAGGCATGGCCAGAAGAACCTGGCTGAATACTAGGCTATCCATGGTCCCCTGTCACAAGGACTGATCCAGACGACCCATGGAGGAGGTTATCCAATGGAGGGGGGAGGGGAGGGCAGTGGGGAATTGGGGATAACAACTCATTGTTTGCCCACTAAATGTTGTAACTCATTATGGACAATAAATTAGAAAAAAAAAAAAAACATAGCAAGCTCCGAATCAGAAAAAAAAAATTAAGGAGATTGTGATCATCTAATTTGCATACATGCCTTAATGGCTTATGGGTCTACAGAGTTCTCTCCCACCCTTGCCTCAGGCAACATGCAGTTTCTCTGGAGTCTACTAGTAGGAAAAACAACTTCATTCTACCTTCTCTTTCATAAGAGAGAAAAAAAAAATGACTCGCTTTGCAAAATGGATCTGCCCTGGTTCTTTTACCCCAAGCAGCAGAAGCATACTGTGGAGCTGGCAGCCCTTGGACAGACATATCTGGCCCTGCTAATACAACTGGAAGAAATCTAGATGTGTTTGTCACTCTGACAGCATACCCAAGTGAGGAACCTCCACTGGGTCACATGATGCAAGAGGCAGATGCCCCAAACCAAGCATGGAAAACCACCTCCAGAACATATGGATTCCAAAGGAGGGGGGATTCTGAAGAGTGTGTCCCCTCCAAAGTGATAGAGCCAAGGTTTAAGACAAAAAATCTCCAAGGGTTCCTTTGCTGCTGCTTCAATCCTTCCCAATTTGCAAATTTTCTGGCATTCCTTTGCCTCCTCATTCTCTCAGCTCTGATGAAAAGAAGAGTAAGAATATTTTTTTAAAAATAGAGGAAGAAACTATCTTCATGAAAATGCAGAACTTTTAGCAGGGGCTAAACACTATAGCATTTGACAGGCTTGTGGTTTTCCAATCTGACACTAGTTGGGGAGTATTTTTTCCCCTATGCCCCCTTGCTTCAGAAGTCCATTATACAGAACTGTTTGGTGGCATGGACTAGCATTAAATACACTGTTTTATCAATATCTACCCCTTTCGAAGTAACTGGGAGCCATCTGGTATGCAGTAAGCAAGCTCCTGCATTAACTGCCTATACTCAGGAAACCTTGCAGTGAGGAATGAATTTATCCCTGAATAATGCAGAGGAAAGGATAATCAATGGAACAAAAATGGACAGAGTTGGAAAAGAGCTTGGCAAACATTTTATGTCTACAAGTGTAGAGGGTTTTTATACATTCACTCAGAAGATAAATCAAATCCCTGTCAGGTCCTGTGTCATTTATAGATCCTAGCTGTTTGCATAAATGGCAGCCTACTGATAATAAATTCCACAGTCAGTGGCCTAGTCAGTTTTGAGTATTTTATTGTGCTCATTACTGTCTACAGGTTCAGGTTTGCTTTCTCTACCAATTATGGAATTCAAGGGCCAAAAAGAGTTTAAAAGAGTAAGTTTATTTTAAAATAAAATGTGGGCTGGATAGATGGCTCCGTGATTAAGGCACTTGCTTGCAAAGCCCAAAGACCTGGATTTGATTCCCTAGTACCAATAAAAGCCAGCTCCACAAAAGTAGAACATGCATCTGGAGTTCTTTTCCAGTGGCTAGAGGCCCTAGTATGCCCATTCCCTCTCTCTCTGTCTCTCTATCTCTGTCTCTCTCTCTGTCTCTCTTTCTCTGTCTCTCCATCTCGTGTGTATTTCTATGCTTGCAATGAAATAAATGATTTTTTAAAAGGAAAATATAAAGAAAACAGAGAGAATAGAATAGGCTTAATGGAAAACAACATAAACATAAGACCTAGCACCACAGCAGGTCTGATAACCTATGAAAGGTCAATGGAGACAAAACCAATGATACCCAACACAACCCAAAGCAAAAGTCCAGAGACACTTAAGATCTTAAAAGCCAAGCAGCCTTAAAACTCACCCACCATGACTCAGGGAACTGAGTGGAAGAGGGGGCGGAAAGATTTTAAGAGCCATGGTGGTGGAGAATATCCAGAGACATTGCCCCTCAGCAGCAACACACAAAGGAAACAAAAACTGGCTCCCTGTTATGCAATTCGTAACCCTCTACCCGATGGACAGATCCAGTATGCCCACTAAGGAGGGCCCCCAGTACAGGGAGGAAGGAAACGGGGGTGCCATCATGACATTTGCTCATACAATGTATCTAATTATTGACAATAAAGATGTTAAAAAAAATAAATAAACTGAAAGAGAAAAAAGAAAACAGAGATCTTAAAACTCTACATGAAGGAGGGACTTCAGAGCCCAAGGATATGTCCCAGTGGGAGCTGGGCTTTTAATGCCTGAGAGAAGAACTTCCTGCTTGGAGGTCATGATTGGTCAGCTTAAACAAAGATGAAGGGGCTGCTTGGTCCCTGATGCATCCAGTACTGTGCAGGTCCCAGAAACCCATCAAGTGGCAAGAAAATTCACTGAGGCAGAGGACAAAAAGTAGGAAGTGGATCACCTTCTTTGACAAATTAGGTCACCATTTTAGGGTACTCTAGAATATAGCCACATACCAAGGACCTTTTTTTCTCCATCAGCCTAGCCAAGGAGACTGACTAGCTTCTCTAATGTCTCACTATCAATCACAATAAGCCTGTTTAATATTCATAAATACAGGCAAAGTGGACTTAACAGTAGTAAATGCCAGCTAACAACACTCAAGCCACCCAGTACGCACACTGATAAAGGTTGAATGTGAGTAGTCAGTAGGGGAATGACTTCAGAAGCACAGTGGAAAGTGTGGACATATGACAGAGAAAATAGGGTGTGAAATGATAAGCCAGCTCTGTGGAAACCCTGATATAAGATGAATCCTGCTAGAGACCCTCCGAGATGATCACTACCCAGAGCTGTCTGTCACAAGACCGTTCTGCATTTGTCCCTTATTGCTTGACAGTTGATATTGGGAGACAGGCCCATCCCCTGAGGCCAGAGTGCAAGCTCAGGTAGAGGGCTGCAGAAAGCCATCAGAGCATTGATCTGCTCCAGGTGGACCAAAAGGAACCAGGATGAAAGCAGATAGCATCTGCTTGAAGGAGGATTTCATGACTTTTAACATGCCTTCCACCCCAGACGGACAGCTGATTTAGCAGATGGGGATGCTGCTCACTCAGATTGCCCTAAAATCACTAGAATTTTCTGCAGTAAGCTTTCAAAGGCAAACAGGATAGTGGCCAGGAAACTCACTATTTCTTTGTCATTCTCCAGCACTGACCATTATTCAGAGATTCTTTGACAAGATGCCATCTGGGAGGCTAGCCATGACCTATCAGGGACAAAAAAAAAAAAATGTAGAAGTCCAAGGAAGTGAGAAAGAAAAGGGAGGAATTCAATGAAGGTAAATGTCAACAGGTCTGTGACCACTGTTACAAATTCGACCTCAACTCTATTCAAGAATTCTGGAATACTGTAAACTACACCCCAGAAACAGTGTGGACAAGAGTAGAGAGAAACCAGGTATCCATCCAGGCCCCTAGTTATTAAAGATGTCTTCTTCTGAGATGTCAACCTGCCACTCTTTCTGACTTGCACTCGTTGGACACAGCAAGCTGGGTTTGCAGAGGTATCCAGACAATATCCTTAGGCCAGACATGGAGTGGAGAGTTAGCCAAATGCCATGTAAACAGCGATGACAGAAAATGACTGGGACATGATGTATGTAAGCCACTAATTTCTTCAGCCCTTGGGAAGTAAAGAAGTTGTGAGGGCCCTGTGGTGGCTTATGTACACATGTTATAGACTAGCTCCTTGCCCTACAGAGGCCACTGTGGGTGGGGATTCAAAGCTAATCACTACACCTGCATTTCTTCACCTTCCTCAGACTCTGCTCAGGTCAGGGCTATCTCTCACATCTAATAAGGACTAACTATGCCTGTTTTGGTTATACAGGATAGGATATGACCTGTTTGCCTAACTACACCATCGTTTTATACAGAACGAAGCCTCTGTCTTACTAACTCCTTTCCACTCCCAGGGACTGGCACACAGCACTGTTCTGAGTGTGCAGGAGAATGACAAGAACATTGAAGATTTATTCCAGACTACTACACTATTTATGATAATGGAGCCCCAAACGAAACCTCTGAGGAAGTGGTGAGAAGGGCAACAGAACTTCCTCCACAGTAAGTCAGATAACCTATGAAAGGGTAATAGAGACAGACACCAAGGATACTCAGCATAGTCCAAAGGAGAAATCCAGAGATTCATAAGATCTCAACTTAAAACTCACCCATGATGCCTTGGAACTTTTTGGAAGAGGGGGCAGAAATATTGTAAGAACCATGGTGGAGGAGAATATCCAGAGACATTGCCCCCCTCAGTGACAACATACAAAGAAAAAAACTGGCTACTTCTTATACAACTCATAACCCTCTATCCCATGAAGTGGTCCAACAATCCCACTGAGGGGGACCCCCAGCGGGTATCTAATTATTATTAAAAATAAATAAGTTTGTAAAAATATTCTAAAATATTACTAAATTAATATCCTAATTAAGGATATCAATATTATAATTTAGTATTTTCTAAATTGCTAAATAATTTTATTGTAAAATACTTTTATTCTATGAAGTTGAAACTGGTTATAATTTAGTATTTTCTAAATTGCTAAATAATTTTATTGTAAAATACTTTTATTCTATGAAGTTGATAGCATCTATCATGAAACCAAAGAAGCACAATTTTGAATGGATTCTAAATTTTTATTGTAAATATAATAAACACATGCTCAGTCACAAATTTTGAACCAATCTTAAGTCAAAGCATGTAGAAATTAAAATTACTAAATTCATTAATTGTAATTAAATGCTACTTCCTTTTAATGTAATAACTTATAATGAAAGAGGGAAATAAAAGATAAAATAATAAACTTGGTAAAATGGGACAGGTTAGGGAGGCTGGGACCCAAAGATAATCAGGAGTGTCCTTCAACTTGTACTTTCAGGAAGGTTCCATGCCTGAACCCCTCCCCTTGAGTAGGAGGTGTTTCTTAGTAGAGTTCAAACCTAATCCCGAAACTGATTGGTCAAAGATAGACCAACCAGCTGTCTCTCTGCCTTACCTAGCCCAGAAATATAGTCACTCGGACAGGAAGTCGGTCCCTTTCTTTTCCACATGGCTTTCGAGCAGAGAAAGATCTCTGAGTCTCCAGAGCTGGCTTTGGGGACCCCTTGGGGTTTTTTCCCACCCTCTGCTCATGCCATCATTTTCCCTGCCAGCATGGAGTCTCCCCTCAAGTCAGTAAGTCAAATAAACCCATTCCTCAACAAGCCGCTTTTGTTTGGGTTCTTTTTGTCACAGCAACTAGAAAGGTGACTACAACACCAGCTCTCCTGTTACAGTTAGATTTTCATGGCAAAAATAAAGAAAGAATTGTTATGATATATTGAGGTTGAATATTCTAGTAAGCCATGTGAAGTGTCTGTTTCTCAGTACATGTAAAAGCTATGTTCATCCATTGGGTATTTAATACCATATGTCCTTTTAAAAAAAATAGGCACAAATTTTAATAAGGGGTAAAATTCACACTTAAGATCATATAAAGTTGGGCTGAAGAGATGGCTTTAGCGGTTAAGGCATTTGCCTACAATGCAGAAGGACCAGAGTTCCATTACCCAGTGACCATATAAAACCAGATGCACAAAGGGCGCATGTGTCTGGAGTTCATTTACAGTGGATGGAGGCCCTAGCGTGCCCATTCTCTCTCTCTCTCTCTCTCTCTCTCTCTCTCTCTCTCTCTCAAATAAATATTTTTAAGAAAAAGATCATATAAAGTTAATATAAGATCACATTTTGATGTTCTAAAGGAGAGTGAAAGAGGTTCCAGATTTGAAATAGCTTACTCTTTGTAGAACATTTACCAGAATAATATCATAAATGTAATATATAAATTTGATACAATAAACTAGATATTTTCTGGAACATAAACTTAATTATTGAATTGTGTTTCTGAATTACATTCTAAAATTTTTAATTATGAACACATCTATAAAGAGATTACTAATTCCAAGTCTGCAAATACATAAAAATAAGAAATTAAATCATAAATAATAATTTGACCAGGGTAATGTATATTTTCAGCATCCTTTGTTGGTACTTTAAAGTCTCCAACATTATAAAGTTAAAATATAAAATTTTCTCTCATATTTTTGTTTCTTGTGAATAGAACATATACTCAGAATGCAACACACCTCAACCCAAATCTCTATATGACTTGTAAAGATATTTTTAAGTTAATATTGTTTCACAACAAATCAGAGTTGACTGTTTAAATCAGTGAAAAGTACTTTTTCCTAAGGATCTTTTATAGACAGAATTGACCATTGTGTTTTTCAATACCAGCAATAACAATAAGAGCCTTATGCCACTTCCTTCTCCTACCTAGAATTTTGAATATTACAGTTTTATCCAATATAGTATAGTCAAAGGAACAAAGTATGTGAATGCAGATGGTCTTTCCATAATGGCTTTCTGGTATAATAACTATATCAACAATCTTTATTAGAGTTCTAGATTTTAGTATCTCTTAGATTGAATGTTTTTTTTTCTCATATCAACTGTTGATTTTAACTACAAGTGAAATTTTAATAGCACCCAAACCACAATTACCTTGTGAGTGTTTGACATTTGTTTGTGTAGTTTTAAACATTCAATTTTTAGTAAATATGCACCAAAATAGACAGAGAATTGGAGGCATTTACACATAATGATATTAAAGACTCTCCTTTCAATATATACTATAAAGAAAACCAGTGGTGCAACATGCTAGACTTCAAAGTGACAATATCTTCAGATGACCCTATAAATATGACGTTGGTTAGGAACTACCATTTTCCTTTGGTGGAAAACATACATTTAAAAAGTAAATATTATGTGATGAGATGAGCAAGAGACCTACCTCCAAAGAAAAGCAGATAATGTGTGAAAGGATAATGGAGACAAACACTGAGGATACCCAACACAATGTGAAGCACAAATCCAGAGACTTAAGACCTCAATAGTAAAGCAGACCTAAAACTCACCCACCATGACTCAGGGACCTGAGCAGAAGAGGGGTGAAAAGATTAAAAGAGCCATGGTTAAGGAGAGAGAGAAAAAAATCTGGCTACCTCTGGTATAATTCATAACCCCCTATCCCATGGACTGGTCCAGCAAGCCCAGGTAAGAAGGCCCCCAGTGGTGTGGGAACAAGGAAGAGGGAAATGAGGAAACCAAAATAAGACTTGCTCATGAAATGTATCAAATTATTTACAATAAAAATGGAAAAACATTTTTAAAGATTCAAAAAAGTCAATATTATATAAGAAAATTTACTCTTTCAGGGGACCTTGGTTCATATGGCTCTGATCTCCTGTGTGTCAATAATTATGACTGAGTTTCCCACCCCAGAAGCCCTACACTCATACTACAGGCCTTGGCAATCTCTTAGGATCAGTCTTACTCTGTCAAATTTAATGCAAAAGATCACAAGGCTGTCCCAAACAACCTACTGAAACATATAGTTCCCCAAAGTTTGGATATAGAGTGGAGGACTTAAAGCACTTTCTGATCATCAGTGGCATTGCTACCTATAAACTGATCATAAGGATGATGCAAAAATTAAAATGAATGCTAGTAAGTCCACGGTTATGTGTGGTCAAAGGTTATTGTCAAAGATACTGAAGGTCAAGTACTGGTTTTCTATGCAGCAGGATTCAGTACTGTCTACTATTACACATCATGTTGGTTAAAAACCTGTACAATAGCCCAGCACAACTTAAATGCTCAATATTTTGGACTATATGAGTAATAACTGACATAAGAAAATCTCAACTTTTACATGATCACTTAGGTAAGAATTAGGGACCTTTGATACAATGCAAAATAACTTTATGTCTAAACAATATGTATCTTATTTTCAAAAATCCTTTATTGCTAAAAATAACAATAATATGATCTATTGGGAAAATGGTGCTTATAGACTAGTTTGAGGCTGATTGCCATAAGCATGCACTTTGTAAAATTAATACAGTGTTGGGCTGCGGAGATGGCTCAGTGTTTACCACACAAACCTGAGAACCTGAATTTGATCCGCAGCACCCACATTAAAAAAAAAAGCATGGAAACTTATGGCAACAACTCCAGCATTGGAGGTGTTGGAGACAGGAGGATGACTGAGGCTTGCTAGTCATTAGGTATAACTGCCAAATGCAGACTCCCTAATTGCATGACCAACTCTGTCTCAGGATAATAAGGTGGAAGAGAGATAGAGGAGGAGGGTATTGCATGCCTTCCTGTTGGCTTCTCACAGGGTAGAGACATGTGTATACACATGTGCATACACCACACCACATACAAAGCAAAAAGTATAATGCCATGTCTATAAAGGGGAATCAATCAAAGCATAATAAAATGAGGCATGCCTGCATAAACTATAAAGAGATGTATAGGAAATACTTAAATATGATAGAAGTCTTTTTTCTATACTGTATTTGCTTAATATTTGGTTTTTTTCTTTTCCTTTTTTTTTTGTTTTCATTACATAGAAACTTTGTATGAACAAGTCATGTGTGGGTGCCCTCATTCCACTGAGGGCCTTCTCGGTGGAATTGCTGGAATGTTCCATGGGATGGAGGGCTAGGAGTTGTGTGAGCAGCAGTCAGTGGGGGGATGGGCAAGGCCTCTGGATATTCTCCTACCATGGTAATCTTCCTGCCCACTGTTTCAAAATGTTCCCTGAGCCGTTGTGGGTGAGTTTAAAGTCAGCTGTAGTGTTGAGCTCTTACAAGTCTCTGGATTTCTGCTTTGAAACATGGGAGTGTCCTCAGTGTCTGCCTCCATAACCCTGGCACAGGTTGTCCAGCTCCCTGTGGGAGCAGCACTCTTTTTTATCTCTGCAATTCCTCTGTGGTTTCACCTGGGTCCCAGCTGATGTGTCAGGGGTGGTCCATCTCCTTCCAGGGAGTCAGCTGTCATTTCTGGTCTTGTTTAGAATTAGGTTGATCAGGGTTCTTGCTGTCTTCTGATTTAACCTCCAGAACTCTGGCAGTGTTGTGAGTCCTAATCTTTAATGAATAATAATAAAGATGAACAAGAATTATTGAGTTTATTTGGGGAGAAATCACAACTTGTGGAGTTTATTTAAAGGGAATTGGGACCTGGAAAGGAAGGCTAGAACGTTTTTATGTGGAAAACATATTTAGCCAGACGGAAATAAAGCTGTAGAACATCTGAAAGGCTAGGGAACCTGAGACTTAGAGAGTGAAGTCAGATGGAAGTAAAGCTGAGGTCAAACAGAGAGCTTAAAGGGGAACTTTGGCCTGTTTTCCCATGGAGGGGGGCTAGGGAAAAGTGAGAGTCCCCATGGTGACAGACCCAGTGTGGGAACCCACACATGATTATTTAAGAGATCCTAAGGCATACGTGAGCAAGGAGTCTAGGATTAGAAGACAGGGCTATGTTTCCCTTCCCCACTCAGCCAAGGCTGAGGACCAAAACTCCCGTGGGAGAAGTCCAGGCATCATCTGACAAGGGAGACCTGCCAGAGATCCAGCACCAGGAGGAAACCGGGAAATCCAAGGGAGAGAGAGTAGGTGACGCATGGGGAGCCTGCCACCTTTATATGGTTTGATTTCATAGGCATAGAAAAAAATCAGATTGGCTTATATATCTGGGATGGTGAATTCCAGATTCAGCAGGCACCTGAGTAGAGGGTCACAGTGTGCTTGACTATGGACAGTAGGGACGCTGTAGAGCAATGTCTGTCAGGCATGAGTTCTGGTCCAAGTTAGGAGTTTCCATTCTTGTGCCAGAATGAAATGTCAAGTGGTTTGGTATCTTCTGGTTCTCTTGGGGCCTCAGCCCCTGGCTGAAACCTGTGTAAATAAGCTATCTTTCTCCTATTCTGTCTCAGTAATGGCAAGGGGAAACTTTAAATTTAAATTTAGCCCCATATCTATGACTCAGTCTATATGACAGCAGAAATTTCAGCTTCAAAGCAACTTGGTGATTGGTTACTTCAGTGCCGATTATTTTCATAGTCACACTTTTATAGGTATCATATTTCCAAAATAAGATATGCTCTACAGGTGACATAAATAATACACCTACATTAATTCCCAACCCTTTGGAGAGTTCTTTGTAAACAACTGTGTGTGGGTTTCTCCAGATATATAGAATGATTTCAGCCAAAAGCTTGTTTGGTTGAATCTAGAAGCAGAGCACACATTAGCGCTAAGTTCAAAAGGTAGCATCTTTGAACTGTGATGGTCCATCTTGGTTTCAGTGTATCATTATAACTACCAGTGTAATTTCTCATGTTTTAGAGAAAACAAGGTTTTCATAAACACATTATGAAGAATTAATGGTCAGATTTCAAATGTGCTATTTTAATTTTAATAAGGACCTTCATAGGAAAGGTGGATGAACCCTTCAAAATCAATCATTCATAAGCAGTCTTTGGTTTATCACTGGAATATTTATGAATGATAAAATTATTTTGGCAAGGCAAAGTTCATTGCGGAGGCCATTTCAGACACGACATGATTGCATAAAATTTCCTTCATATGATTAAGATAAATCAGAAGTTTAGAATAGAGGAATTGGATGATTCCACAAAACAAGACGTTCCTCCGTTAGAACTTTCACAAAATCACATATGAAAAATGCCTACTGAATCAGGCCAAAAGAGGAAGCCAAGCAGACAGCTTGACATAAACACAAGAAAATATAAAACTGTTAAAACTGTTCTCCAACACCTTAGTGAGCAGATGTTTGGCTATTTCTCTGGTGTAAGGATAACAGCTAAAAAGCTAGTTCCACATCAAGAATCAGGTCAACAAACCAACATTTTGGTTTTTTTGAGACAGGGACTGCCTCATACTCTGGGCTACTTAAAAATCTCAGCCTCCAGAGTATTTAAGTTAAAGGTTTGCACCGCCTTGACAGGTGTCTTTCTTTGCAATATAATGTGATATACTCCTCCTGTGACCAAAAGGTGATGGCAGAAACTGTGTCGTAGTAAGCAACTTTAGAAGTCAACCTGGGTGGGTGAATTAAGAATATGCACAGGATGACAGAGTGGGTTGAAGCACCTCCATGAGAATCACAGAATGAGCAAGCTGCCTTTCACGCCATTTCCTAAGGTATGTGTAGAAAAGTAGCCCATGTGGACACAAAGGTGGACTTCATATGCCAAGCAGACTCAGCTTAGCAGTGCTGATGTTCCTTGTAACCTATCCTCATGTGCATGCGAGCAGGAATCTGTAAAGCAGTCATTCATATAGGGGTGTAATCTAAGTATGATTTGCTGCTAGCCTCTCCATAACCCCCACCTCCACAGGTCCCACCATACCAGGTCCAATCAATGGAGCTTTATTGTTCAATGAGAACTGTAGTTTATATGGGCAGCAGAGATAAGGATGGTGGCATGAACTGAAAAAATCTCATTCTTTGTTTCTGTACCCTCCGTAATATATACAGATCTAAGTAACTGAGAGTCCGTTAAAACTTTTTGGAGTAATTCTCAACTTGTTGAAAATTGTTTAACTATGTTTACATGCATGACTGCTTGAGTGTGGGGACTGTTAAAAGAAATAAAAATACTACATGGATTTGATATGTAGATTAGCAGTGTTTATAAACTCGTGTTTATTTATAATAGATGAAAATGAATGATGGAGCATCTAGGAAATTTAATGTTACTTTAAGCACATATATTTCTATAAATAAACCATTTCCAAAAAGAGGTTGTCAAATACTCTATCTATAAAATTAATGGAGCATTTTTATTTTTAGTGTGAATTGTATGCCAGTGACTGGTATCAAAATGATTCTAGAATACATGTAAACAATTAATTTCCCTGAGGACAATAGTTGGCCTTCCTTTATTAATAACTGCAGGAGGAATTATTTTCTGTAGATTATACAGAATTCCTAGCTAATAGACTCTAGTCAAGTGAACACACTGTCAAATTAGTAAAACTGCAATTTATTATCTTGTGCCTTCCATCTCTGAGATGATTTGTTTCAGGAGAGTTAGAGGTCAAATTGTATCTAGACAATGACTTAGTTAATAAGAGTAACATTCTGAGCTTGAGAAGAACAATTTTGGAAATGTGGACCTGCCAGACCAATGATGTCTCTATCACTCCTCTGAGAGCTACCTGCCTTCCTGCTCTGAGCTCCTCTTCGTCTCCATCAGATTCATCTCCAGCACGTTAGAGATTTCCCACTTACTGACTCTTCAAATTACCCTCATCTTTTTCTTCCAACCAGTATCCTATTAGTGCAGTCTCCTATCCCAGGAACCAGTACACCTAACCCCTCCATACATTCTGGATAGTCTTCCCACCTCTGATATAATGCTGATCCTGACATTTATACAGAAATGTCCAAGGGTCTCTATATCCTGAGGTTGAAAGGCCAAATCCCTGAACATTAAGTGAACACCAGCTGAGGAACACAGCTGTACCATTAGAATAGAAAATTAAAAAAAAATCCACTTGTTCTGTGAATTCTCTGTTAATGTTTTCATCTGTTGAAAGGAGAGACCTGCATGACCCACATCTTAGAATAATTGGGAACGGAAATAAAGATATGCAAGTGAAAGTGCTCTGTGAAGAATGAATCTTTAGTGCATGCAGGCCAGCATTATACTGATTTCTGCATGGCTTCTCTGCTAGTCATCATTCTAACAACACCAGATATTTTTAGGCTATTAAATATAACGTAGGGTGACACACTTCCTTCATTGGCATTTCATTTCTGTTCTGCCACAAAAGTAAATAAACTGAGGCCAGATACACTTAGCCTCTTGCTGTGAAAACTATTACTATTCTTTTCTATAAATTTTATGCTTACAGATTTTTTAATTCTCCCATTTCATTTGACATTTTACTTGATACTCTGTATCAAATTTTTGTATAAATTGGTTCAATTTAATCCCGTCATTGGCATCTTGAAGCAACGGCATGACTTATTGTTCACACATGCCAAACCAGTCCAGCCCCCTGTCTTCTGATCCCCAATATCCAGGAACATGTTTAAATGGGAACTAACAACAAAAGGGGAGATACTAAAGGTTGATAAGAAGTAGAAGCAACTCCAAATTGTTTGAAGCAGCTCTGGGTCAGGAAGAATTCTTGGTTGCCAACAGGTGTCTAGGTGGGTTGATAGGAAAAGGGAATGTTCACTGCATAAGCCAAGTGGTGTCTTGAGTTGCTAAACTATTCCCTGTATTTGCCTGCTTCAACTGTTCCATGAACCACTCTGTCCTAGTTTGTTGTTGTTGCTGGGGTTTTGTTGTTGTTGTTTTTGTTGTTGTTGTTGTGGTTGCTTATGGGACAGGAAGGCAGAAGATTACCTTCAAGAGGCTACATTATGTTCAGTAGGAGTGGAGCTGAACAGGGCAGAAATAGTCTCTCCTATTCGGTACACAAAGCTGCAGTGCTTCCCAGAGACCCAATGGAAAGCAACTATGGAATTTCTCAGCCTGCTGGTCTAAACAGGTACCTTGGACAGTTACCTCTTTTTGCCTGTTTTACCATCCTATAGGCAGCTGTTGATGGAGGACCTTGGCTGCCTCACAGGGATTAAATGACAAACTGTATTCAGAAGAAGAAAATGAGAGTAGTTAGAAGAAACAAATCTGTGAAGGTCCAAGTAGACCTTTGCTTCCATCTCCAAAGACAATTTAAGCAGTCACTTCCTGCATCCACTGAGACTGCCCACAGCTGACAGACATCAGCCAAATAATGAAGTATTGTTAACACCATGCTTGGGAATTAGCATATGACAGCTCTGCTTTTGTATTAAAAATCAAAGCAGCTCACCCAGATTTTAAAATTTATTGAAAGACCAACATTTAACCTTTGTTCCCTTCCTTGCTCCAGGTAGACGGGTTTGGTAATTATGCAACCACATCAATGCAATATGTTTGTACACTCTCTTAATGTTCAATTTGCCCTTGGCACTTTATATTATATTACAAAGTACTGATAATATATGAATTGTAGAAAGAGTCTTACCTGAGGACATAAGGTATAATCTTTTTTAAAGAAAATCAGGAGTTAAGAACTTCTACACTATTTCAAAGAGGCAGTAGGTCCATTAAAAATGTATGTCCAATTATTCATAATAAAGATATTAATAAAAAATTCCTTTAAAAAAAACTTGCTACCTCTGGTGCAGTTCATACCCGTTAACCTATGGACAGATCCAGTATGTGCACCAAGGAAGGACCCCTGTGGGTAGCAGACAGAGAGGAGGGAAACAGGGACACAGTCACAAGATTTGCCTATACAACATATATAATTATTCATAATAAAGATATTTATAAAAATTCCTAAAAATGTATGTTCATTTTATTCTATGTACTTCAATGATGCATTCAAAGCAACACATTGATATGCAATTATCATTAAAGTAAAGCATATTAATCCCTAAAGAGATGATTGGAAGTTGTTCTAGTCTATTACTCATCTGAATAGTGTGAAGAACAAAGAAACTGAAACCGATAAACAAAGAAACTGAAACCGATAAACAAAGGAAGGAAAGAGAAAGAGAGGCTGAATCGGTTGCATTATAAAACATAATCTGCATCACAAGAGAATGTTAGTTTAGAAGAAAATTAGCAAGTTTCTCTTCACAGAATAATGAATAGTTTCAAAGGTTACCATATCAAAAAAAAAGCCCTAATTGTGTTCATTAATTCCAACCTCAACATTATTGTGGGTAAAGAAAACTAAGTGTGAACAAAGCAATAGTCTCAGAACCCTGCACACATGTTACTTCCCATTGCCTTTACTTCAGAATGGCCAGGCTTCATTACTCTGGCAGTATAATAGGGGCAAAGCACTAAAGATGATGGACAAACAGGTTGATTTGAAATAGGATTGTACTGGGGGACTGGTAACAGCAGGGTGAACACTGAGCAAACAAGAAGAAAGGTTCACGCTCTCTATCTCCCCCTGAGTTTATATAGCAGCATGCCAAAGAATTGGACAAACTTAGATAGAGAGCATTTTCTTATCACACACATCTATTCCAGATTCAAGGAAGTTTAGAGGATTTCGGGAGTGGGATAGGGGAAAGTGGCCCATATATTTTTTAAAATATTTTATTTATTTTTAAGCAGAGACGTATATATATATATATATATATATATATATATATATATATATATATATATATATATATATATATATAGAGAGAGAGAGAGAGAGAGAGAGAGAGAGAGAGAGAGAGACAGAGAAAGTACCTTGTGGGTATGGCATATATGGGTACTGGGGAATTGAACCTGGGGCCTTGGGCACTGGAGGCAAGTGCCTAAACCACTGAGACATCTCTCCAGCCCAAGTGGCCCATTTCTTAATTAAAGGAAAATAGGGAGTCACACCAACAGTGTGGATAGAACGTGTGGGAGAAGTTTCATCAAAATATCAGAATCTGTGATGCTCAGCCAAACAAGCAGAAGAAGGAAAGATCATGAGAAGAAAAGGTTCATGTGGGAAAGAAATCCAGCCCCTCACCACAACCATTAGGCTGTGATGAGAGCCCCTTACCTAATGTCCTTCTACTAGGCCATGTGAGGAAGAGAGAGACAATTATCTGCTCAGTGAGTATTTCCTGCCCCAGGTGAGCAGAGAGACAGCTGGTTGGTCCATACCTGACCAATCAGTTTTTTTTT
>PVHP010039856.1:0-16140 GCA_004024765.1 Zapus hudsonius | reverse complement strand
GCCCACAGAGGAGGATATACAACTGATCAGGGATGGGGAGGGGGGGAATTGGGGAATTCGGGATAACAACGCATGGTTTGCCCACTAAATAATGTAACACATTATGGACAATAAATATATATTAAATAAATAAATAAATAAAAAAAAAATAAATAAATAAATAAATAAAAAAAAGAGATTTTGATAAAACGTCCCATCTTCTAGCATAACACCATCTGAAATATTTCTAATTTTCACTTACTTGCTTATAAAAATAATTTAGACCTGCCAAATCTACTTGACATTTCAGTGGCTACAGGAAAATACATATGAGCAGCACTGATTTTTTCGGTTAGGTAATGGTTATGCAAATATCTCCCCAGGGATTCATTTCTTGAACAATTTTTTTAGCTTTTTTTAAAAATTTAAATATATATTTATTGTCCATAATGAGTTACATTATTTAGTGGGCAAACAATGAGTTGTTATCCCGAATTCCCCAATTCCCCCCTCCCCATCCCTGATCAGTTGGATATCCTCCTCCATGGGCTGTCTGTATTAGTCCTTGTGGCAAGGGATCCTGGATATCCTAGTACTCAGCCCGGTCTTCCTGGCACAAGTGTGTTGTTACTGAGGGGTGCCATGCCTCTGGACAGTCTCCCCCACCATGGCTCTCACAATCTTTCTGCCCCCTCTTCCGCTCAGTCCGTAGGCCGATGGCTGAGATCCTGGCAAGAGAGGAGCCAACAGCAGACAATGACAGATGAACAAGGGACCTATAACCACAGTCATTCAATCAACACAGGATAGGCCATTGAGACAGAAACCAAGGATTTTCGACACAAAGATCCCTAGGCTCGAAACATTATAGCAGCCTTATTATTCACCCACCACGACTCAGAGAATTGAACAATTTCTTTAAAGCACTGGTCATCAAGTTGTGTCCTTAAAAAAAGATGTTCTCTTGCCAAAAGATAATTTAAAGAAAACACTTGCTGTCTTCTTTTTAGTTCATAGCAGGGGTCACATAACGCTCCTTCCCAGAAGGAGAATAAGCACATGGCAGATGAGACCTTTCTTTATGTGTGATGAATGTGTTCACACTTTGAAATGAGTTTGAATCAACTCCTCCATTCATTTAGCTTATATCAGAGTAGTCCAGGAAGGCATGGTGTAGGGTTAAGTGTTTCTTCTCCCCTGAGATCAAATTCGCTTAGGTGATGTAGATAAATTTCAGTTTCTACCACTTCTCAGTAAGAGAAAACAATGGCATTTTACTCAAAATGATTTTGAGGATCAAATGATAGAAATATAAATCCTTTTTATGAAATAGAAAATGTAACAATGATTAATTTTCTTAGGCTGTAAATAGAAGAAATTTGTTGGAAACTTAAATGATAAAATCGAATACTTTATGACATAGAGACTTAGAATAGACAATAGTTCATACAAGGCCAAAATTTTTATTTTACACTATTTAGACAGAAGCCAGTTTACACCATGAGAAAATGATACCATCTCTAAAAGCTATTCAAAGGTATTGATAAAAAAGTGTTTCTAAGTACCTATCAAGGATTAAGGATTGCTTAGTGATGGCGACATATACTGAAGAGTGTGTTGTGACATTGTTTAGTTGTGTAACCTTTTAAAATGTACATACACACTTATGTATTTACACACATAAATATAAATATCTAACATGAAATGGCAAAGGACAAAAAATTGTGCATTATTCAACTTTTGATGTGAATTAATATATTCACTTGATTATAGTACATGCATTCATAATATGGAGATTAATACAAAACCCACTTTATTTGTGTTCTAGTAAAAATTAAATCATATGAAATGTACAAAATGATCAGGAGACTATGTACCATGAAAAATTATAATAATGATATTCATCATTATCCTCATAATTTTATTAGATATATGCTCAATTTCTTTATGTAAAACTGTTCATCATTCTACTTAGCATAACAATAGATTTTAATACATATTAATAAAAGTAAACTCATATGGGATTACCTATCTGTTGCTTTTCTCTTTTTATTTACTTAGCATTCCATCCAGTTTGAAAAGCACTTAGTATCCAAACACTGGCCTAGAACTCAAGTATTGCAGTATGAATACCTTGTGTCCCATCTTTTAAGTTTGTGATGGTGAGATGTTGATATGTTATGAATGGCTAGTTTCAGTGTGCATTATTCTGTCTAGCATGCATTGCTGAAAATAGCAATTTTCATTTTTTATATTATATACTAAACAAAAGATTGGATAAACTCAAGTGGTCCAAAGAGAAGATGTTTCATAATTGGCCAATATTTTCTCTTTTAAGTAACCAATACACCAACACACACACACACACACACACACACACACACAAAGCTATAACAAGTATTTTTGAGCATAAAACATATATTTCTTAAGTTAGTGCTAAATATATGGTTATCTTACCTGCATGTTTTATTTAATTTCATTCAATTTGTTCATGAATATTGAAAGATAAACTGTGCAGAGTTCACTATTGCATGCATTTAGTTAATAGAATTTATATCCTTTAAAAATGTTTAAAATCATCAATAATATCTATAAAATAAAACATTTAAGAAGTTAATAATAATTGTGTGCCAGTAGTTGATATACAAACAACTAAATTGTTATGGAAATAGTTAATGCTATTAGAGCTGGAAAAATAATCAATGTGATCAAACAGAGACACCTTTTATCTATCACTGCATTGTGACCTGGAATCACTGTGGCCCTGACAATTCTTTTTTTTTTTTTTTTTTTTTTTTTTTAATAATTTATTGTCCATAATGAGTTACAACATTTAGTGGGCAAACAATGAGTTGTTATCCCCAATTCCCCGCTGCCCTCCCCTCCCCCCTCCACTGGATAACTTAAATGATAATTCATCCACAAAAGAAGTCATAATTAGCCTTAATGGTAAAAATGAATTTTAAATACTGAAACATATTTCTCCTTTCACAAATTCTACATAATGGTCCTAATTGGGCTTTTTTACTACAGACCATAACTTTAAATAAGTGTAGGAGATGAACACTTAATAGTAAAAAAACAGAGATTTCTTCCTTGATATATTTTTTGAATTTGAGAAGAAATTATACAGTCCATCTTATCCATTCTGAATGATACAATTGCAATAATAGCCTTATAATTAAATGTCTTTATTCTAATGCCCAATCCTTCCTTCCTTCCTCCTTCCTTCCTCCTTCCTTCCTTTCTTCTTCCTTCCTTCCTCCTTCCTACCTTCCTTCCTCCTTCCTTCCTTCTTCCTTCCTTCCTCCTTCCTCCCTTCCTACTTCCTACTTTCCTTGCTTCCTTCCTTCCTCCCTCCCTTTCTGCCTTCCTTCCTCCCTCCTTCCCTCCCTCCTTCCTTCCTTCCTCCTTCCTTCCTTTCTTTCCTCCTTCCTTCCTTTCTTCCTCACTTTATTCCATCCTTTGTTCCTTCCCTTGTAGATGGGGCCTCTGTAGCCTAAGCTTGCTTCTGATTTCCTGTGTAACCCCAAATGGACTGCAATTTACAGTCCAAATCCTTAATAGGCCCAGGACTAGGATTATATAAAGTTTAAATCAGTGCCGGCGTTATATCTTAATAGTCCTGTCTAATCAATATCAATTGATATCTGTGTACAAGCTATGTTCAGTTACAGAAAGCACCATTGATGCTCATTACATTTCACTTATGCTTACCTTTCTTCACACTTTAAAAGTTTTACCTTTATAACTTTTTTTAAATTAGAGCAGCAGAATTTTCCCCATACAATACATTTGCTAACCCAGATATTAACGAGTCACATGTATATAACAGGAATGACCATTCCAAACCTCCTGTCAGAACTATAATATTGTAATGACAGCCTATAACAAGAAAGTGGCAAAAGGAATTATCTCATGTATTCTTTTTCTTTTTTTATTGTCCATAACGAGTTACATTGTTTAGTGGGCCAACCATGAGTTGTTATCCCCAATTCCCGTTGCCCCCCTTCCCCATCCCCACTCAGCTGGATATCCTCCTACGGATATCCTCCTACGTGGGCCATCTGGATCAGTCTCTGTGGTAGGGGACCATGGATAGCCAAGTCTTCAGCAGGGTTCTCCTGGCCCAAGTGTGTTGTTACTGAGGGTTGCCAAGTCTCTGCTATTCTCCCCCACCATGGCTCTCACAATCTTTCTGCCCCCTCTTCCCTGAGTCATGGTGGGTGAATATTAAGGCTGTTTAAATGTTGTGAGCTTAGGGGGTCTTTGTGTGGAGAATCGTTGGTTTCTGTCTCACTGGCTTATTCTGTGGTGATTGAATGGCTGTGGCTGTGGGTCCCTTGTTCATCCCATCATTCACTGCTGGTGGGATTGCAAACTTGTTCAATCGTTATGGAAAGCTGTATAGAGACTCCTAGACATAATGGGCATAGAACTACCAATGGACCCAGTTATCCCACTACTAGGCATCTACTCGCAAGATGCCACATCTAGATGCAGAAAATTTTGTACAACTATATTTATCGCAGCTCAATTCATAATAGCTAAGAATTGGAATCAACCCAAATGCCCATCCATGGACGAATGGATAGTGAAACTGTGGTATATTTACAGAATGGAATCATACTCAGCTGAAAGGAAAAATTACACATCAAAATTTAGGGAAAAATGGTCTGACTTTGAGCAGATCTTACTAAGTGAACACTCAAAAGAACAGAGAATTGAACGCTGCATATTCTCCCTCATATGCAGTCCTTAACCAGGATAACTGTTTTCTTTATGCAGACTAGTAGAAAGAACTGAGAGGTTATGAATGAGGGGTAAGGGAAGGGTGGAAAATGGCTCAAGCATGATACTAAATCAAATTAGGTTCAAAAACATAAAACTCTCATGAGCATACTGTAATCTTATGTATTTTATTATTAAAATTAACCACATTTAATTGAGATGATTTTCTATTGTGCATCTATTTACTCAGCCATACCTGGATCCAAACCATGTTATAAATATAAGCCTGTTACTATCATTGTGTCTATTAACTTTGTTTTGTTTTTCAAGGTAGGGTCTCGCTCTCGCCCTGGCTGACCTTGAATTCACTCTGTAATCTCGGGATGGCACTCATAGTAATCCTTCTACCTCTGCCTCCTGAGTGCTTAGGAGTAAAGACGGGCACCACCATGCCCAGCTGGGCCTATTAATTTTGATTTCAGGCCATGCCCTGACACACAAACTCAAATTAAGTCTTATTTTAGTTTTGCTTCCTTGGATGCACATTGTTCTTCCAACCCTATGTGTTCATAAAATTCTAAAGACACAAATGTCCACAAAAAACAATGCAAATGAGTTCAAGTGGAACTATATGATCAATTAGCAGGAAAGGGTTTTTTTTAGCTTCCAAACACATTTAAACAGAGAGTGTTTTATTAAAGAGGTTATTTTACTTTTAATGACTAAAATATTTCTGGGCTTCAAGAACATACCTAGTCCTTAATGGTCCTTGGAGAGGATGAGTGACCTTTCTCATCAAAGCACTAAATGAGAATACCATCGGTCTAGCTGTGTTATCATAAAGCAAATTTAGAAGCCCAATATCTGAAAGGGCACAGAATTGGCATAATGTAAAAGGCCAAGAATGAGTCCTTGTGGAATTTCCTGATGCCTTGAGTAGAATGCAGATTGATTGGAATGAGGGAAACTTCCTTTTTATGGGGCATGGAAGGGATGGAATGCCAGTTATATATACAAGCGATTGGGACTTCAAACTCTCTCCAATAACATTACGTGAAGTGTGATTGAGTCCATTTTAAATATTTCTTAAATCTCACTCAATGACTAGTCAATGAAATAAAATTCAATTGCTACATAAGATGGAATTTAGATTACTTCCATGTGGTCATCAGTTATAAATTATGGAAAAGCAGTAGGAAAATTTTTTAAAGTGAATGGGTGTCGGGAAATTGTTGCTAAAGCAATCAAAATGAAATTAAGAGCAGATAAAATGCTAAGCATGATTTCCTGATGTGTGAGTTCATGCTAAGGACTAGCTCAGTAGAGAGATGAAAAATACAGGATCATTGTTCCAATCACACAGTGTCACGTTTGCTTTCTCATTCCTGGGAAAAATACCCAACCTGAAGCAGCTTAAGGAAGGAAACCATTTATGTTTGGCTTATAGTTTGAAGGTGAAGTTCATCATGATGGGAAAATTATGGAAAGTCAAATTCTGACATCATATATTCACACCAACAGGGAGGAAATAGAGAAAGCAATGAACACAACCAAGGCTTGACTATAAGACACAAAAAGCCTGAAATATTTAAACCCATAAGCCTACGAGGGACATTGAAACCAACACAGTCAGCCCTTTATATATTGTGTAACCATTGATTTAATGCAAAAAATACTACAATCTCACCTAGTACCTGGACAGATACATTGATATAAACACAGAGTTTACTATAAGTAAACATATCCCTTGTAAATTCAAGGAGAAAATAAGATTAAAACACTGATATAACTTTTAGTGGTTCATGGCTTTCGTTGGTCATCACAGATCTGATTCACAAATGCTCATGGTCATGGCCTTAAGACATACATGCAAATATGCATGTGCCCAGGGTTAGCTGCTCAGTGCATCTAGTTTAATATCACATGCCAAATTGAGCTACAGATTATGATAACAGATTATTCTTATTTACGCGAGAGGGGAAGAGACATTCTACTTTTCCCTTACCATGTTCTTATTAACACTTTCCCTTCCGACTCTGGCTGTTTGGATCTATCCACCTTTTTAAATATATCTTCATTATCCATAATTAGATATATTGTATGAGAAAATCTTATAATGGGACCCCCATTTCTCTCCTCCATGTCACCAATACACTGGGGATCCTCCTCCTTGGTGGGCATACTGATTCGGTTATGAACTGCAGTAGAGGTTTGTTGCTGAGGGGGCCTTGTCTCTAAATATTCTCCCCCACTATGGCTCTTACATTCTTTCTGCCCCCTTTTCTGCTCAGTTCTCTAAGTCATGGTGGGTGAGTTTTAAGTCGGCTTTGTTGTTGAAATCTTAAGTGTCTCTGGACTTCTGCTTTGGGTTGTGTTGGGTATCATTATTGTCTGTCTCCATTGTCCTTTCATGGGTCATCTGACTTGCTGTAGTGACTGGTCTCCTGTTTATCTTGCAACTTTTTCATAGGTTTCATTTGTGGCCTGCTTGATAGACCAGGATTTATTTTAGGTTCTGTGTTTTTCATCCCATAATGGGACAAGCAGATTTCGTAACCCAGTACTCCATAGACTGATCCAAGGTTACACAGGTTTGTAAAATCTTCAGGCTTTTTCTAGATGTTTTACATTTTTTCAATACAGCTTCTACAATGTAAATATTGTGAAAACATACATATTATCTTTCCTTTAACTGAAATTGTTAGGTCCTACATTTTTTTTATTTTTTAAAATTTATGCTTATTATTCTTTAATGGACTTTCCATTATTAATGTACATGGCAAGAGAGAAGAAAGGTCAGAAGAGTGAAGTTATGTTAGTTAGTCTTGCTAAACAGATGTATTGTTAAACTGCCTTCTGAATATTTATCATTCTCTCAGAGAATAGCTCTGTTCTCAAGTCCTGGTTTTAAAAAAAAAAAAGGTTTTGTTTGTTTGATTTTTTTTTGAGTTCTTATGATGCTGGAGTCAAACCTCAGTTCTCATTCATGAAGAGAAGCACCATGTCAACTGAACACTATTACGAAGACATTCTTGAATAAGTTACTATTAACACACAGATTTTAAAATATACATCATCAAAGATAAGTGACCATTAATTTTTACTGTCAACATGAAAAGTCTGGAATTACCTAGAACACAAAGTTCTGAGCATGTTTGTGACAGTGTTTCCAGAGAGAATTCCATAAGGGTAGGTGACCCGTCTTGAATGTGGATGGTTCCTGCACATGTATGGACATCTATTAGCCAACAAAACAAGAAGTTACCAGGTAATCACCAACACTCATCTCTATGTTTCCTGACTGCAGACACACTGTAACCAGCTGCGTAATGATCCTGCCTCCACACCTTCCTGCCCTTAATCCATGAGCCAAAACTAACCCTTGGGACTTCATGTTGCTCTAATCAGGTATTTTATCACATCCACAGAAGATTAACAGATACAGATGCGTTTATATTCTACATGTAAAATTAAAGTTTCAGGTGCCCAGGTGAATGCCAGAAGCAGAGTTTAGAAAGTATTTCCAGAGCCAGGCATGGTGGTACACGCCTTTAATCCCAGCACTCGGGAGGCAGATGTAGGAGGATCTCTGTGAGTTCAAGGCAAGCCTGAGACTACATAGTGAATTCCAGGTTAGCCTGGGCTACAGCAAGACACTATCCCTAAAAACCATATATATATATATATATATATATATATATATATATATATATATATATATATATATATATATATATATATATATATATATATCCAACTAATGGAAGAAGAATTATATGAAATTGGATACAAACTAAAGGAAAGAGAAATCTTGCTAATAATACATGTGGTGAATGATGACCATGTGTGGGGCTTCTGTGTTTGCTTGTGGCATGATTTAAGCAGATGAAATTCTCTGCATTGGCTCAGTAGAAAAATTAAGTAGATGTTAAACTTATGGTAACCTCAAAGTATTCTCTAATAAATTACATAGTTTGGAACACATTCCTTTATAAAAATAAAGACAATTATTTAAAATCTGACCTTCTTGTTTTTCTACTTGATGACCTTCAAAATATTACTTTGCCATAATATTACTTATTTGTTTTTCTTACTTTAGTATTATATTATGTCTAGTTCCTAAGTTTTAAGGTGAGTGCTGTATTTAATTATTAGAAATTGTATTGTAAAGAATTTGTTCTCTTCATTTATGACTTTAATACTGACGAGTTATTAGCCTTATATTATTAATTATATTTTTCTATTCTTTGTTGGATATAAAAGATCTCTTTTATGTAATTTATCTTTTCTTCCATAGGCCTTATTATAGATTTACCTAGCTTTTATTTTTTTTACTGAGTGTACCTTTTTAAAAATATTCTGATGACAAGGTTTCATGTAGTCAATGCTGGCCTCAAACTCAACATGCAGCACAAACTATCTTTAATTTTTAATCATCCTCTCTCTACTTGCCAAGGGCCAGGATTACATATAGCAAACCATTCCAGAGGGAACATTTTAAGTGCATTTATCATAAAAAGGAAAATGGACTAAATGAGATGATGGTTTAGTTAGTTTGACTGACTATTAAAATCATTTCAAAATGTACATCATAACATCTCATTCTATTTCTAAAATGTATAAACTAAGAATCATATATTAAGGATGATGCAAAAACAAAAACTGAGAGTTTGTATTTAGCCTATATTTATATGAATATTAAAAGGAGGTGCCAAGCAATACTGAAACTTGTTTTCTACCTGATAAAGGAATAATAGTGCATTATTTTAAAGCACTTTTACAAAATAAAACCTGCTAATGTGCATAAATTTTATAAATTTTTGAAAAGAATCTCTGAAAGATATTTTCAAATATAAGAGGAAATGCATAGCAAACACATAAGCAGGTAGCGTTAGCATATAATTGGTATAAATATAAGCCTCCTGGAGGAAGTAGGTATTTCAATAAATGAAACTTATTTTACAATTAAAATGTGTTTGGAAAATGAGCTATGATGAAATATATATTAAAATATGTTTCAGGTGTACAGAAGATTATTTTTTTGGATTTTGATGTTTCTGTTTCCCATGTCTTGAATGAATTTGTCAATAGGAAATGGTGAAATGCATTCATTTCTTAATCTCTTAGCAACTAATCTGTGTTTATTTATAACATACATACACCATAAAATGCCATTATATAATCACACATAGTTTGTAAATCTTTTGTGAAATAAGCAAAGGCATATATGTATATTCACAAATGTTTTTACTATAAATATACATAACACATTCCCACTTACTCTGAATGCTAAATTCAAATTTAGAGCACGCTATAGGACTGCTACTTTAAATATACCAATTATTCGTAGACTTCCCAATGGATAAACTCTGCCAAAGTAAGATTGAATAGGCAGAGAAAACTGTACTTTTTTAATTCTCTGAAACCAGAACATGCTATGATGAATAATGCCCGAGGTTATTATCATGTAAGACCATCAGCCAGACGGACAAACCTGAGGATCAAACCCTTGATTACATTATTTTTTCACAGCACTGTGATCAGTACATATGAACGTTTGTGATAATTGTTATTTCAATCAAAAATGACTGGGCAGAAGACTAGGTGTCTTGTAATAGATCAGTTGCACCATCTGCCAATCTTAACAAATGATCAGGAATAGCCACAATTATCAACTTCAAACTCTTTCAAATCTACTGTAAAAAAAAGAGGAGTCTAATTTTTAACTCCATTTTGCATGTTCAAATAATGCATTGTGCTATGCACTTCAGTTCTGTGCCCCAATTTTATTGTTTGATGTGAAAATATACAATCTATTTTCTTCAAAATAAATATTTGTCAGATTGCTTAAAAAATGATTCCAGGCACATTCTTGCAACGTTAGACTATTTGGTTGACAATAATTTTTGTTATCTAGTCAAATATGGATTCACTATGTACAACATCAAGTCAACAGAACAAATCTGTAAATTTATTTTCAGAGTAGAGCAGGAAAATATTAAAAAGACCTTAAATGAGTTGATTTTATTCAGAAAATAGCAAAATTCTAACAGCTATGTAATGGGATAAATGTTTTTATAGAAGAATAGAATTATGAAAGAGTAATTATTTTTTGAGAGCAGAGATCACAGAACTCAAAAATATTATGTAGCATCGTTACTGTCGGAATGTTATTGCATCACTAAGAAAAAACACATGATCACAGGTCGGAAGTAGAAAGGTTTATTTTGGCTTTCAGTATCAAGTCCTGATAGCAGAAAAAGCACGGAATGAGAGGAGACTGGTCATCAGAATCTTGCCTCATTAAAAATGTGCTGAGCTCTGATAAGAGGTATCTTAAAACACCCTTAAGACCTCCTCTAGTAACACCTCTACCAAGGCTGGACCGCCCCCCAATTGCCACCAGCTGAGGAGCAGGCATTGAGAACACCTGAGTTTATAGGGGACATCTGACTCAAAGCACCCTGACTGGAGTTATGAGAAACATTAAGGAAAATTATTCATTTAATAATAAACTGAAAAGTAATCCTGGAGTCAACACACCTCAAACTTGAAGTAATCTCACTTACCATTAAAATCTTCTCTCTCATTTTCATGTAATGATTCTAGGAGAAACTGTAGCCTTTTTGTTTTCCATGAGTAAAGAATAAACAACCCTGTATCTAACAAAGGAATAACACTTTGTGAATAATTGGAATTTACATGAGGAGTTCCTGGTTTGGCAAATGTTGCTTCACTCAGAAGAAATGAAAATTTTATAGACAGTGTGTATGGTGGCACATGGCTGTACCACCAACAAAGAGGAACCATGGGTACAAAAGTAATGAGTCAAACCTGAGAGAAAAAAGAAACCTTATCTCAAAACCATGAAAAATCCCAGTCTGTTGAGTTGGTAACTAGGAGGATCAGGTTTTTTTTTTTTTTTTTTTTTTTTTTCATTTTACAAGATGGAAAGAGAAAAGTAAATGATTTCCAAAAGATAAATATGAGAACTAATTACATTATAATGAACATATTCTTTTTGCTATGCATTCTCCTTGATCTTTATCACCGTATTATAACTTTACCTGGAATCTCACCATTATGATTGCTACCTTAATCACTATTTTCCCAAAGAGAGAAAAATTCAAATGCTTCATAATAAGAAAGAGATGACTCTCTCTTCATCATTTCTGTCATTTCTGTCATACCAACCTTTGATTCATAGGTCAGACATTTCACAGGAGAGCTATGAATGTGTCCCAATATATATTTTAAATGACAAGATCCGTTTACTCTGTCCTGAGACTACATAGTGAATTCAAGGTCAGCCTGGACTAGAGTGAGACCCTACCTCAAAAAAACAAAACAAAAAAAAAAAAAACAAAAAAAAAATTTGGTTATTCTGTAAGGCTTTTTGATTTCACTTCCCCTAACACAATTTTCTTCTCTAGAAGAACAAATTTCATTCATATATGTGTTGAGTTTATGAATATATCTGTATAAAGATTTTGTTTTTCTTCTTCATGGCTTGATGATATGATAAATGGATGAGTATTTGGAAAGATGATGATATATTTTGTATTAGCGTTTCAGAAATGAAAACAAGAAGAATGATATATAAAATACTATAGTAACTATGTTACTATTTATGATGCATGTAAATGAAATACATAAAAATTCACATATTAATATATGTATAGAAACATCAGCAAATATGTAGTAACAATGTCTCTTGGAGGTAGTGATTGAGTTGATGAATAAATGAATGATAGAATTATTCTCTACTTAACACAGAACATGAACTACTAATAAGCATAAAATGTGGATATTTGCAAGAAATTCTTCATTGTTCTGTCTTCATAGAAAATCCTTTGCACATTGTTTTGACAGAAAATAGGTGGAGGGAAAATAAACAACAGTTTCATCAAAATTTTTTTTTTTTTGCTGTTTCCTACATACCTTTTTTTTTATTTTATTTTATTGTCCATAATGAGTTACAACATTTATTTGGTGGACAAACAATGAGTTGTTATCCCCAATTCCCCACTGCCCTCCCTTCCCCCCTCAAATGGATAACCTCCTCCATGGGTCGTCTGGATCAGTCCTAGTGACAGGGGACCATGGATAGACTAGTATTCAGCCAGTTTCTCCTGTCCGTACCTCTGGATAGTCTCCCCCACCACGGCTCTCACAATCTTTCCGCACCCTCTTCCGCATAGTTCCCTGAGTCGTGGTGGATGAGTAATAAGTTTGCTTTAAGGTTGTGAGCTTAGGGGTCTTTGTGTTGAAAATCGTTGGTTTCTGTTCCATTGGCTAATCCTGTGTTGATTTAATGGCTGTGGCTGTGGGCCCCTTGTGCATCTCGTCATCAAAATTTTTTACTATATACTCATATATTTTTTAAAAAAATCTTCTCTGTATAGGAACGAAGTCTTGCTAAATTCACATTATGCAATCGATTACATATCAACAGACTTGTTTCTCCATATATATATATATATGAGTATATATACATATATATGCATATATAGTATATGTATACATACAAATATATGTAGATAGATAGATAGATATGAGTTTGTCCATATATCTATATATATGAGTTCTCCCATATATGGCTGATTTCAATTATTTAATATAGACATGTTAACATTTGACCAGTGGCTGTGATCTAACATTGGCATGTTCTAATAAACAAAGCTTTTTTTAAGGAGTCACTCATTATTATGTAGTAAAATTAAGATAACTTCTGACATTGTCTCTCTTTTTTTCAATATGATTTTTATTTATTTATTTGTAAGCAGAGAGAGATAAAGGAGAGAGACAGATAAAGAATTGGAGCACCATGTCCTCCAGCCACTGCGAAGGAATTCCAGATGCATCTGCCACCTTGTGCATCTGGCTTTATGTGGGTACTGGGGGATCAAACCTTTGTTGTTAGGCTTTGCAAGCAAGAACCTTAACGCTGTGCAATCTTTCCAGCCCTGACCCTCTTTCTTATTTACCATTTTATCAATTGTAATTTTACAACCACAAAGGGAGCATTCCGTTCTTTTTTCTCAGGTTCTGAGGAATGTGTAGGCAAGCCTGACCCAATTTGGATATGACAGGAGGTCCTTCAGCTGTTACCTTTGTCTTCTGAATGCAGAGTAGCAGCCTTGCCAGGGTCTCATGTGCTGACGTCATTGTCTCAGCCTCAAGCAGTTTTCTCAAATAATCTTGTCTTTTGGGTATTCTTCTGTCCTGAAATATGAAAGTTATCGCACATCTGTGGGATGAAAATGATACTTGGAAAATTATATAGAAGTTCTATGTCTCTGGAATCCTTAAATTACTGAGAATTCTTTCGTTTGAGCTTTATCCCTCAGTTTGATGTGTCATGTCTATTCAGGTAAATCACTTAACTTTGAAATTTAAAAAAATTCCAATTATTGGCTCTCCACTTCAAAGTGTAACCCCCAGATTAATTTATCTCTATTTCCTTCTACTATGCATGTTTTAATTATCTTTATTCATTTTCTAATATTATATAAAGCACAGTATACAATGCACACAAAGGGGAAATACACAATTTCTCAAGCAATTAAACATCTTATTGGATTACTTAACAACACATTTTTTAGGCATTAACACATGTCATAATAGTTATACATGGTTCTATTCCAAATGTACAGAATTTAAACAGCATTCATTCATTAATCAAAAAGCTAAACAGGTTCCAAAAACTACAATAAGAGTAAAGGACATGTTGTATTAAGAGAGAAAATATGACCGCAAAAACACAGGTTTCCAAGGCATCAACTTTAATTCCCAAAGGATCTTTCATTTTTTTAGTTGTCAAAATGAATTTCATATCTGGTTTTGGACCACAAAGATACTTGTGTGATACCTTTAACTCAAGGAGTCATGACCAAGGTTACTAAGGGATTGTTGACCCTGCTGGTCACAATCCTAAAAGAAAACTCTGTAACTTACAAATGCAGATGCTAACCATCAATCTGTAAACTCTCAATATATAAAGTTGACACACTAGTAAAAATCCTCCAGAGAACTTACAGACTATAAATATGATATTATAGGTTGCTAGCTGAGAACTTTTATTTTAATCTTGGCCAAATATAAGTATCATGGCTATTGGCATCTCAGAAATATGCAATAGAAATTCCACAGACCAGGTGACAATTCTATTTTTTGGTATATATATATATATATATATATATATATATATATATATATATATATATATATATATATATATATATATATATATATATATATATAAAAAAAATATATATAATATATATATATATATATATATATATATATATATATATATATATATATATATATATATATATATGTATATAAATACAATATTCATAGGAAGTGGGATGCTGAGAGATAAAATCCATTTCATGCATATTTCTATATCCCATGGTTTCAGTAAATGGATTTTTATGAGCTATTTTAGGGATCATATCCCTCTTTGGAACACTCAAGAATAAGTAAAACAATAGTACTTGTCCAAAACAATTAACTAGAATCAGGCTTAATTTATCAGTTTAAATTTTTAATCTGCGAATATAAACCTTTCCATGGATCTAATGCATGTTATCTTGGTTCAAGAAACATTACCATTACAAATTAATCATGACAGAAAATTAATTGGAAAATAAAAGTAAGCATAAAACGCTTTGTTGTAAAGTTGTTTGGGGACAAATGAATTCTCTGTGCTCTAGTTACTGCTGAATTAAGTTTAGAGAGGTTAACTGTTATGATCTCTATGTTGGTGTCCTCTGAAAATCCCCAAGGTGAACACTGAGGTCAATGAGAAAACAAGAAGAAATTGAGTCTAGAGAGTGCCAACCACATGAATATGACATACGTCCCTTTACAAGGGAGTTCCAGAAAGAACGCTGCCTTCCTGAGGAAGGAATGGCAAGCCTTAAATGTGGAGTCATAGCAGAACAAGCAAACCTGTTTATCACAAATTGTGACAACCAGATCACTTTGAATAAATATATTTATTTATTGTTAATAAGTTAGGGATACTGTATCAACAAATCTTGTGTCGGCACCCCCCCCCATTTACCTCCACCCTGCCCCCAATCCAATAAATGCCCACTTCAGTGGGATTGATGAAAAGTTCCATGGGATGGAACATTATAAATTATGCAAGCAAGTAGACAGTCTCTTTCTTTCCTTTCTTTCTTTCTTTCTTTCTGTCTTTCTTTCTTTCTTTCTTTTTTCTTCCTTCCTTCCTTCCTTCCTTCCTTCCTTCCTTCTTTCTTTCTTTCTTCTCTCTTCCTTTCTTTTTTTTGAGGGAGTCAATGCCTCTGGATATTCCCTCCATGATGGCTCTTACAAACTTTCCACCCCCACTTCCACAAAATTCCCTGAGCCATTGAGGGTGAGTTTTAAGTCTACTTTCCTGTTGTGCTCTTAAGT
>PVHP010039855.1:0-16141 GCA_004024765.1 Zapus hudsonius | reverse complement strand
TTCTCCTGACCCAAGTGTGTTGTTACTGAGGGGTGCCATGCCTCTGATATTCTCCCCCACCACAGCTCTCACAATCTTTCCACCCCCTCTTCCGCTCAGTTCCCTGAGTCGTGGTGGGTGAGTATTAAGGCTGCTTTAATGTTGTGAGCTTAGGGGTTTTTGTGTCGAGATTCGTTGGTTTCTGTCTCACTGGCTTATCCTGTGTTGATTGAATGGCTGTAGCTGTGGGTCCCTTGTTCATCCCATCATTCTCTGCAGGGTTCCCTATGGATCCTCCACTGTGGTGGCTCATCTCTTGCCAGGTTCTCCTCTTTCTGCCTGCAGTTGATTGGTGGTATTATATGGGCCATAACTCTCTCGCTGTATCCTGAAAAATACAAACACAGTCTCCATCGGAGAGTGAGATCAGTATAGGTTAACTATATATATATAAATATATAAACATATATATAATATATATATATAACAATATACAACATTCTGGATTACCTAGCTTCTATTTTTAGTAGCCTCCCCATCAGTCGCTGATTTTGGTTCTTAAAAAGGCCTTTAAATTGGTACTTAATCTTACAAAGCTCTCTACTCACATATGAGACCAGCAGGTGGATCAGAAGATAACCAGGATAGTGGTCCTTGGTAGGTGATTTTGATGGATTGATTTGTTTATCTGCTTTCTTTTACTCTTCTCAGCAAGCTTTTCTACTCTCCTTCGATGGGTTATAGAGTCTACAGCATGATCTCAAGTGTGAGGATGTGAATCAGACCTGGCCAATCACATAACATCCATTCTCCTAGCAACAGCGATTTAGACCAAATGACAGGCATATGAACAAAAACACCAGTTTGGGGCGGAAGAGATGGCTAAGTGGTTAAGGCACTTGCCTACAAAGCCTAATGACCTGGGTTCAATTCCCCAGTAACCATGTAAATCCATTGCATGCTTCTGAAGTTAGTTGGTTTGCAGTGACTAGGGGCCCTGGCACCACCATTCTCACTCTCTGTCTCTTTCTCTCACTCCTCTCTCTCAAATAAATAAATAAATAAATAAACAAAATATTTTAAAAAGGAAGGGGAAAAAAGACCAAGTAGAATTGTTTCCTGAAATATATCCATTTAAAATGTTTCTTGTTGTGACAAAATACCTGACAAAAATAGCATAAAAAGGAAGGGTTTATTTGGGCTTATGGTTTGAGAATATAGTCCATCATGTCAGGGAAGACATAGTGGAAAGAGTGTGAGGTAGCCGATCACATGGCACCTGAAGTCAGGACAAAGAAAGAGATGAATGCCAACACTCAATTCACTTTCTACTTTTAAATTTAGGCCAGGTCCCAGCCCATAGAGTAATGCCACCCACAGTTAGGGTGGGTATTCCTATCTCTATTAACCCAATGTAGAAACTCCTGCACAGACACATCCAGAAGCATCTCCTAGATGATTCTACTTAAGATTAAACGATTCTAGCAAATAGAACCAATTTGTGTCAAGTTGTGGCTGCTGACAGTCATGTCCCTTGCCAATATGGAGACCAGTTTACACAATGAGAAAATGAAACAAATGATAAAAGAGATATAAATATTAAGCTGGGTGTGGTGGCACAAACTTTCAATCCCAGCAAGTGAGAGGCAGAGGTAGGAGGATCGCTGTGAGTTGGAGGCCACCCTGAGATTCCATGGTGAATTCCAGGTCAGCCTGGGCTAGAACAAGACCCTACCTCCAAAAAACTGAGAGAGAGAGAGAGAGAGAGAGAGAGAGAGAGAGAGAGAGAGAGAGAGAGAAACACAGAGGAAATATAGACACAGATAATTCTGAAAACGTTGAGTCCCTACCCGTAGTTCCCTTGAGTATTCCATTTTCTTTGGCCAACACAGTGCTGTTTTTTCAGCTACTAGCTTAAATCATAGTTCTGATTTGTTTTCTTACTTCAAAATATTTTCATTAATTACAACCCAAGAGTTATGCTCAAAATCTTTCCTCCCTCTTATCCCTGAGAGTCAAAAAGGAGCTGTGTGTGTCCTTTCTTCTTTCCCAAGAGGCACCCTGTGCTAGTAAATTAATATTCCTCAGAGGATTCACATTCTACGCATTCTCGATAGACTCAAGGTGCATATGTATCTTAGGGCACATACAATTTATCCTAACAAACATGCCTAACGCTATTACTATGTGACCTGAGTATAGGTAATTAGAATACAGAAGTTAGAAGACATTTTTGCCCTCATGAAGTTGCCATTCTAATGAGAAAAGATTACAAATGGTTGCATGTATATGATCTCATAAATGTTATAAATAAAAAGGTATCAGATTAATAAGACAGAAAGTAGTGGTGAACGCTAAATAATGTAACTCATTATGAACAATAAAAATAAATAAATAAAAAGAAAAAAAGAAAGTAGTGGTGAATGGGCATTGTTTTAAGTAGTGTGGTCTGGACAGGCCTTCTGTGGAAATGCACAGACCTAAAGGAAGTGAAGCCACATAGGTAATTGAGGGCAAGATCCTGGGGGTATTTGGTATACTGGCAATAGCAAGAGTAGTCAATGAAGTGAGGTGAGCAAAAGGAAGAATCATAGATAATTAGTCCAGAGAGATAGCCAAGGACCAAACTTCAGAATGCCTTGGAGGCTGGACGATGAACTTTGTATTTTTCTCTAATTGTAATGGAGTCACAAGAGAGTTTTGATATGGGGACCAAAACTGTCATATTTACCTTTTAACAGTCTCCTCTGGGTGCTGAATAGGGATCCCACTATAAGGAACAAGAGTGGAAGTAGATGGAGAGTATCATGTTAAGTAAAGTAAGTCAGGCAAAGAAGGGAAAATACACATTTTCTCTTATATGAGATTACAAAATTTTGTATAGACACATAATGTCATGTATGTACATATTACATGAAAATAGAAATGAAACTGTCTGGGGAAATGAAGAGGACTAATGAGAAGGGGAGGTGTAGAGAAAGGGGAGGGGAGGGAAAGCTAAAGGACAAAGAATCCAGGTAGATTATAAACTTTGTATGAAAATGTCCTTATGAAATCCAGAAATATATGAATGTATGTACATGACTATACACAATACTCCAACTTAAAAAACTGAGTGAAAATAAGGAGACCAAGTGGGAGACTACTGTTTTAGTCCAAGTTTAAAAAAATAATGATGGGGCTGTCAACTAGGATGAGAACCATGGAAGAAGTAAAAAGTAGGCAGATTCACTCCTAAAATCTAAATTTAGAGTTTAATATAAGCAGTTAAAGCTAGGAGAATTTACTCATTGATTGGATATAAAATGTGAGTGAGAGTCAAGGGTGAATCCAACTATTTTGGCCTCAGCAATCAGATGAATTAGGAAGACATTTGTCAAGATGATAAAAAAAATGGGAAAGTCATAGGTTTGGATATTGAAGACCTCACAAGTTCCTTTTTGGATGTAGTGCACTTGAGATGCCTATTAAACATCTAACTGATGATATGAAGTCAGGAAAAAGAAAATTTATACCATATAAAGGATTGCAAGTGTTAGGAAAAAATAAGAAGTATACCAATCAAATCCATGCAGAAACCATTACACTGCAAATAATTACAGAATAAATAAATTTCTCTTTCCTCTCTTATTTCCCCAAGGATCTGACAAAAATTCAAGCTACAATAATATGAAGATGTTTTGTTACTTTTAAATCAAAGCAGGTGAAGGGGTAGTCCTGTAGCATAAAAATGCACTGAAAACATGCTAAGAGAATGTCAATATTGGGGGTGTGGATGGCCAAACCTTTTTATGCATAAATCATATGGAGTTCAATCTTAGATCAGGAACTCTTCTTTCTCTGCCTAATCCACCCACAGGTTTAGAAGGGATTCCTTACTCTTCATTCAGCTATGGAACTAGAATGGTAATAACTGACTAAACCAATCTGGACACTCAATTCAGAAAAGAAAGTATCCAGAGGCCATGGGGAAAGGGAAGAAGCAGGAGAGTTTCCCCCACTGACTCCAAAATGGAGGAAGTACTCTGGAAAACCTAGACCAAAAGGTCTGATGCCTTCTATGGTACTCAGTCACAGTGGTATGGTGAGGGGCAATAAAAATCCATATGCCTGACTGTTGTGGTCAGCATTCTAGTTACTGCGCAGGAAGAACCCAAACAAAAGTGGCTTGTGGAGGAATGGGTTTATTTGGCTTATGGACTCAAGGGGAGACTCCATCCTGGCAGGGAAAACAATGGCATGAGCAGAGGGCTGGACATCACCTCTGCCACAGCACTGCAAACAGCGGCAGGAAGGTGTGCCAAACACTGGCAAGGGGAAGCTGGCTTATAACCCCATAAGCCTGCCCCCAACTACACAGCTTCATCGAGGTTGTAAAACCCAAACTGCCATCAGCTGAGGATCTATCTATCAGAACACATTCAATTGTTTGTGGGGGACACCTAGATCAAACCATGACACTGACCAACTGTCATAGTCAGCCACAGGCCGCTGGGATGAATCTTCAAACCAGGCACAGTTTGGGGAGGAAAGGATTTATTGAACCTACAGATTGAGGGGAAGTTCCGTAACAGCGAAGAGGCTGGCCCTCTTTCACAGGTCGGAGCAGAGATAAACCCATCACCAACACCACACACACAGAACAGGGAACAGGCTGGAGGGGCCAAGAACAGAATTTCTTCCCCTTTATATAGCCCTAGGGTGGGGTCTTGCAATCCTATCCCAGACCTAGTGGCTTCCTGAGTCTCTGGAATTTCCTTCCTGCACTGCCCACACAGGAATGGATGTTTACTTCTACCTCCTTTGAGCTTCTTTACATCCTGCCTCATACTGAGAGGCTGCCTTCCTGTGAACATCCTCAGAGACCCACCCAAGATTACTTAAAAGGTCAAGTTGACATCAAAACTTAACCATCACACCAATTTATTTTGCTTAGATATGTAATTTGAACTGGGAGTACAGTCCATTTGTACAGATTTTAAACTCCATTTATATATGTATGATAAACTAACAAGTTGGTTTTTTGTTATAAGCTTTACTTGAAGAATGATGGAAAAGAACTGAATGATTTTAAGCAGGAATCTGAAAAGATCTGTACTAATACATATTGATTGTTAATTTTATTTTTTGAGACAAGGTCTCATTTAGCTTAGATTGGCTTCTAAATCATTATGTGGCCAAGGATGACCTCGAACTTCCAATCCTGTACCTCCTGAGAGTTTTGGGACTGTGCATGTGCACCATCATGCACAGTTTCATACCATTGCTGGTGATCGAACCTCCTTCATGCTAGGCAAGCTCTCTACCAACTGAGATACATCCCCAACCCTTAATGTTGTCATTTTTTATTGTTTTTAAAATTAATGTTTTTATTGACATATAAATAATTAGGTTATATTATATTTCTATTTTTTCCATTTTAATATTTATCTATTTATTTGTGCATAATGTGCATGCATGTGAGAGGGGGCATGCCAGGGTCTCTTGCTACTGCAAATTGAACACCTGGATGCTCGTACAACTTTCTTCATCAGGCTTTAAATTAGTGGCTGAAGAATTGAACCCAGGCCAGCAAGTGCTATTAACTGTTGAGCCATCTCCCCATCCCATAATTGTTTTCTAAGATTTTTTTTATCACCCTTTTCCTTCTACTCCATGGTAATAAGCACTTAAAGCACATTGAAATAATGAGGTCATCTAAGGTCCTTGAAGGCAGAGGAGAGCATTTAATTCAGTAGCTGGCACATAGTAGGCATTCAATCATGGCTTATTGAATTTTTTCAAAGCTATTAAAAGATTGATCTAAATAGACTGGAACAGTGAGCAGCATAGAAAAGTAAGCAGAGGAAAAAATAGTAGATGTAAAGGAGAGGAATTCTATAACTGTTCTTGAGAGACTAAGATACGATTGGAGAAAAGAAATAAAGGAAGCCAATCAGAGATCAAAGTTCTCAATGGAAAAGAAAGGAGAAACTGAGTAAATTTAGGCTGCCAACTTTTTCTGCCTGACTGCTGCCAACAGGGTGTGCAGCTTCTTTGATGAGGACCTCTTCTTGGCCTTGTGCAACAATAGACCAGGCACAGAAGAAAACTCTTGGTTTTAACATTCAGAGTTTGCATGTATCCAGGCAGTGAGGAGAGGAGCCAGCCTTGATCAATGCAGAATTGATTTATAACTTAGTGCTTTAGTATTTCAAAGTAAGATACCAGAAGAGGACAAGTGGGGAAGGCAGGTTTTAAATTCCTTCTGCTAACACTGAAAACCTAATGGGAGGAACCCATGTCACTGCAAGCAAGATATATAGTACTAGAAAAGGTGAACCATGAAAAGGGCACAACAAAGAAGAGGTAGTGGTAACAAGAAAGGGCAAAGACCTAAAGGGAAGGCCATGAAAATGATATACAAATATATATAGAGAAAGAGATATATCAAAGGAGGGCTAGGCCCATAAAATAGAAATTGATGGATGAGGACATTAAAAAGATCTTCAAGAGGCTTTAGGGAATGGAAGAATGAGGATCAAGCAGAGAGGTTTGGTGTGACATCTTACATAACAAGCAGCTAGTGAAAGCTAAAATATAACATGATAGAAAGAAGGTGTCCTTGGGGGAGAGGCCGCCCTAGCACTTGATATCTGAATGCAAATTAAGAATAGGAATGCTATGACTACCAAGGTAATGCGGTCTTAGGAAAACACAGAAAGATAGTATGGGCCCTTTCTTGTATACAAAGAACACACTGTGACAATTATGAGTAAGCATTAGTATCAATGGTGACATAAACATCTCTGTTTTCTAAATTTATTTCAGACAACTACATTGGCAATTTTTCTTTCCTTCTGAGCCTCAGCTTTCTCACCTGTAACGTGGAACCAATGAAAAGCAACTCAAAGGGTTAAGCAGTACACGGTCAGTGCCTTCTTCATGTGAGTTACTCAATATTATTGCTATGATTACCACTATTTCATGATACAATGCTTTTTTATTTGTGGTATATGTAAATGGACACACATGCATGTGGATGCCAGAAAACACCATCAGGTATTGTTCTTCAAGCACCATCCACCTTTTTGATGAAGCAATCTCTCATTGGCCTTGGGGTCACCCATTAGGCTATACTGGCTGGCCCCAGGGATGCTTCTGTCTCTGCCTCCCTAGCTCTGGGATTACAGACATGTGACAAAATGCCAAGATTTTTATTTCTTTCTTTTTTTGCTTTATTTAAAAATTCAGTTTTAATGTCAGAGCCAGAGGATTGGAGGAAGTGCTAGGGAGCACTGTCTTCCAGACATGACATGATCTCATAGCACCGGTTGTTACCTGTACAAAACCTGCACAGTATTGGGCCCAACATCATTCTGTCATGGATGGTAGAAGAAGGCAAAATAACAACAACAACAATAATAATACTAAACATCAAAGTACAAAAGGGACTAGTTGGAAAGAAGGGAGTCAGTAGAAGGGGGATGGGTCAAGGAGGACAAGGGAAGGTAACAGAAGGGATTATGATCAAAATATATTATGTATATGTATGAAAATTGTCAATAAAAATTTAAAAGTTTAGCCAGGTGTGTTGGTGCATGCCTTTAATCTTGGCACTTTGGAGGCAGATATAGGAGGATTGTTGTGAGTTTGAGGCCAGCCTAGGATTACAGAGTGAGTGCCAGGTCAGCCTGGGCTAGAGTGAGATCCTACATTGAAAAAAAAACAAAAATAAAATAAAAATTATTTTTATTATTGACTTGTAGGCAGAATCCATGTATTCTAGATACAAGTCTTTTGTTGGATACATTTATCATGACTGCTTTGACCAGTCTGTAATCTGGCTTTTTATTTATTTACTTAATTATTTTTGACACTTTCATATGTGTATGTAATGTATTTGATCATTTTCACCATCCATTACCATGTCTTATTCCCTTCCACTCCCACTGAACTTTGAACTTCTTCCTCTTCCCAATTAGTTCCATTCTGCTTTCATGTCTTTTGTTTTAACCTAACAAAGTTAATTAAAGTTGCTTGAAAAAAACATGGTGAAGGGTTATTTACAAGAGTTCAGTGACAGGTTCTATAAAACACTTTAGGAAGAAAAAATACCAATTTTCTACACTCTTTTCAGGAAAATAGAAACATAGGAAACAGCCTAACTCATTCAATGAGGTTAGAATTGATCTAATATTAAAGACATTTTTAAAAGAAAAAGAAAAAAAACTACAGACTCATGAAATTATATACAAGGATCATTAAAAAATATTCATGGGCTGGGGAGATGACTCGGCAGTTAAAGCTGCTTATTTGCAATGACTGCCATCCCAGGGTTTATTCCCCAGTACCCATATAAAGCCAGATGCACAAAATGGCACATGTGTCTGGATTTCATTTGCCAAGAGGCCCTAGTGTGCCTACACTCTCTCCCTCTCACCCTCCCTCCCTATCTCTTTCTCTCTCAAATAAATCAATATTTTTTTAAAGGAAATGTTTACAAACCAAATCAAACCATATACTAAAACAATGATACCCTATTACCATGTGAGATTTATTCCAGGTGTAAAGGACTGATTCATAATTCAAAATACAATGAATATAACACATCACATTGGCATGTTAAGGAAGAAAGAGCATATGACCATACCAATAGATGCAGAACAAGTATTAGACAAAATCTACTGTTCATTCCATTACAAAACTTTAATACATGAATGGAGGGGAAATTCCTCAACCTGCTAAATAACATGTACAAAAAGCTATAGATAAGGTACCCAGTGACAAAAAAAAACTAGAAGTTTCTCCTAAAATTGGGATAAAGCCAAGAAATACCTGTCTACTGATTTTATTCAATATCACACTGGAAATCCTAGGTACAGTACAAAGACAAGAAATGGAAATAAAAGGGACACAGATTGGAAAGGAAGAAATAAAACAGTTTCTTCAGATGAAATGTTGCTCTTTATATAGAAAATTTCAAAGAATCAACAAGAAACCTGAACTAATAAGCAATCACAACAAAGTTTTAGGATATAATATCTAATATAAAAAAATTGTTCTCCTACACAATAAATGAATTATAAAATATTATTTAAAAATATCATTATTTATATTAACATCCAAAGTAAGATATTTTTTATTTAAGCATAACAAAATATGTCTAAAAATAACAAAACTGATGAAATAAGTAAATGAATATCTAAATAAATTAAGCTATATTCCATATTCATAGATAAGAAAGCCCAATATTTTAGAATGTTGATTCTTCTTTCTAACATGATTAATACATTCAACTCAATACCAACCAACATTCCAGGATTACTTTGGGGTTCATAGGCTGTGAAGTATGTAGAAGGTATAAAATTCAAATGGCCACAGAGAACAACAACAATGACAACAGCTAAAGAGGACTACCCCTAAATTTACAATAATTTACAATAGTTATGACAGTGTGTTATTGGTGAAAATAAACAAATTAGAATAGAGCATGAATAAACTCATGGAGATAGAGTCAACTGATCTTTGACCAAAGATAAAGGCAACTCAATAGAGAAAAAATAATATTTTCCAACAAATGGAACTAGAATATCTGAACATTATAAACCAATCCAAAATAAAACAAAAAGCCCAGACACCACTTATCTTAGTTTTAGAAGGAAATTCCCCAATGATTCTTTTCTTATGTGTGAGATAGGCTCTTGCTATACAGACCTGGTTAGTCTGGAATTTTATACATAGATTAGGCTGGACTTGAACTTGTGGTTCCTACTTCTACCTCTAAAGTGCTGGGATTACATGTGTGCAGTACCATGTTGGCCTAACAATTCAATTTTTATACACTGTTATGGTTTGAATGCTTATGTTCCCTCCAAAAGCTGTTAGAATGTAAACCTTAATGTGATGGTAGTTAAAAGGTAAGTACTTATGAGCTGACTAATTCATGAGAATTCTACCCTTTAGAGTGGAATTAGAAACCTTATAAAAGCAGTGAAAAAAATGAGCTGGGACCTTTTTGAACTTCTGCCTTTGGACATGTGAGGAAACAACATTTAAGGTAGCATCTAGGAAGCAGAAACTGGGCTCTCACTAGATACCAAATAGGTTGCATGTATATTTATACATCTATTTATTTATAGTATATATAAATATATTCATATATATTTGTGTTTGGTATTGAACCAGCTCCATTTGTTGAATTTTTTTCTCTATTAAGCATACTAGGTACACAATTTACCACTAATAGGCTGTTTCCAGTTATACTGTTGATTGATCGAAACATGGTCTTTATATGTTGCCCACACTTGCCTCAAATTCCTAGATGTGAGTGAGTCTCCTGCCTCAACCTTCCAAGTATTTGAAATTATAGGCAAGAACTACTGCGTCTATCATATTCTATAGTATCATGTTATAGCAATACAAATGTACTCAACACAACCACACCAAACAGAAGGAGGGGAGAATAAATTAAAAAGCAAAAACAAGAAGGAAAGAAGGAAGGAAGTTGGTAAAGGGTAAGGAAGAGGAGGAAAGAGTTATTCTACCAGTAGAAAGAAAACAACTAAGGAAAACCTATTACTGCTACCTTTAGTGGAGTGCTTCCATTCCACCAAGGTGTGCTATATTTGCATATATCTTAATTCATATACTTGTGAAGTTTAACTTCAGTTGTCAACTTGACAGGATTTAGAAATAATATGGAAACAAATCTCTGGGCATGTTTGTAGAGGGTTTTCTAAATTATATTAACTAAGATGGGAAACACACCCTAAATATGGACAGCACCATTCCATGAGCTGGAGCACTGGGCTCCATAAAAAGAAAAATGTTATCTAAGAACCAGCATTTATTTCTTTGTTTCCTGACTGAAGATATAATGAGAATAGACTCCTCATGCTCCTGCTATCATGCCTTCCCATCACAAGAGACTGTAGTTCCTCAAACTGTAAACCCAAATAAACCCTTCCATTAATTGCTTTGGTTAGGGTATTTGGTCATAGCAATAAGAAAAAAATAACTAATACATAAAATGAGTACCAGAAGTGGGTTTGCTGATGTAATAAACCTGACTGTGTGGTTTATAGAACTTTAGAACTGATTTATGGGAAGAATGTGGCTTGAAGAACCTTAGAATTCTTATCTTCCAAATGCCTACTACCATAATGGTTTATTAATTTTTGCTTATAGAATTCTAGGGTTTTACTAGCCCAAAATTGCAAATTCTTTCACATTCCTCTCACAAACCAATTTGAAAGGTCTACAAACAACATGGTCAGGTTTATCACAGCAATGACCCCACTTCTCAGTACCAATTTTCCATACTAGTTACCTTTCTCATTGCTATGAAAAATACCTGTCAAGATGCAACTTAATGGAGGATGGATTTATTTTGTATTATAGTTCAAACTGATAAAAGCTACCATGGCAGAAAAGGCATGGTGGCAGAGGCAAGAGATGACTGGTCATGTGTATTCACAGACAGGAAAAAGAAATAGAGGAATGCTAATGCTCAACTCCCTCTCTCCTTCTTGTTCAGTCTGCCCATGAAAAAGTATCACCCCAATTTAGGATGGGTCTTCTCACCTTAATTAATTAAACTCTGTTACAGACATATCCAGAGCCCAGGCAAGCAGAGGGTTTCTAAGGCAATGAGTACTGGAATCTAAGCTGGTCAGGCCCTTGGTCTTCTCTATTAACTTGAAGGCCAGACTTGCTTACAACTCTGAGAAGATAAGTACTTGTTAGAATGGAAATGACCATGAGAGACCACTCTGAAAGGAAAGGTTTTAATAGGAGGAAAAGCGAGCTGCCGGGCTTCTTTTCACCAAGAGTGGTAAAAAAGCGAGCGAGGCAGGTTTAGATCAGGGCTTTTAAAAACGTTCAGGTTGGGGGTCTGGTTGGTCACATGAGGTTGGGTGCGGGGCTCAGGGGATCACGTGCTCTCAGGATCGGAAGGACAGTTTCTCGGGCCAGGTGTGAGCTCTTGTTTAGGGAGGAAGTCTTTATCTTTGATCTTTGTTGATACTGAGACTGGTTTGGGAAGAGGATCAGGATGTAGCCTGAATTCCGACCTTACAGTACTCTAAGACAATTGAGTTGTCCTTTACCTCTAAGACTTCCTATTTTGACCATCATGTAGAAATAAAATATTTCTACCTCTGAGTTTGATTAGATGAGGTACCACCTCTGTAAACAGTAGGTTCCATGTCTGACTCCCAGGGTCATATTGATTCTCTCTCATCTCCTTGGAAGGTCCTGACCTACCTATTAATTGGTAGCGTTTTCTGTTACAGAACCCCCCCCCCTTTCACATTTTAACAGGAGACTCATTCATAGAATCTGCTGGGTGAGGCAGTTCTAGGAAGAGTTTGTCACAAAGCTACTGTTACTTATAGAGCTGATCTGTTCCCTTTTTCCCCAAGCCTCTAGGTGTTGGCAGTTCAACTGGTGACAGTCCCTATCTAGTTTCTCTCTGATTTTGAAGTCAGTAAGTAGTCTGGACTCCCTAGGGCTTCAAGACAGTTCACAAGCATAAGAAGTTATTATCTCACTATTAAATAAACACTAAGACAATTAAGATTTATTTGAAAAAAATGAATCAGCTTCCTTCACACTGCTGGAAGTTCTCAAATGAGGTGCCAAACTTCATTTTTAGTGCCTCGTGAATAAACAGCTCACTCAGCTGCCTTTGTCCTAGCCGGTCCTTCCAGCTTTGAAATTCTACTCACTTCTCAATTCTGGTGAAACCTAAGCAGTCACAGTCTGCTTCTTATACCTGACATTGCTAAGAGATCTGGCTCAGGGCAGCATTGCCAATTAATAGGTTTCAGGAAGTGTCGGGATGACATAGTCCTAAATTATTTTGGGTAGAAAGAAACATCAGAATACAACAGAGGGTCCTTGTATTAGCTGCCTCAACATCCCAGGTGCTCAGATTTCAAGTGTGTACTACTATTCATGGCTACCTCACAGTCTAAGCCAGGACTCTTGTCTCTAAAACAAGATGTTCAGTGCATGACACCCAGCTGAGAAAGCAAGTGGGAGCTGAAACTCAAACTAGGCTCCACTTGCCAAACTGAGCACACTGTGAAAGTTTGCAAATGCCTAGGGGAAGGGATGCCCTTTTCCTAAGTCAGACAGAAATGCTTCTAATTTTATTTAATGAAATCTATTTAATTCTAATGCATATTGGCCAGCTTTAGCCCTGATGAAAGTGTCTCTAAGCATGTGTTATCAGAGGATTAGACTACCATTTATAGCCCAATCTCCATGGCAAAATAATGTGGTAGACTCAGCAGAGAGACCCATTCTGACATGAAAAATCCAAACAACCTAAGTAATCCACTTATTGATTCTTCAGTCATATTTCCCCATCTGGAAATGGGAGAGTGGAATAGTTGAGTTTTAATGAGGGCTACCTAGACTCACAATTCCAGAAGGCACAATTCACATTGATCCTGCAGAACTTGATATCTATGCTGATTATATGGGCTGACCAGATAATGGTGAAGCTAACTGTTCCTCTGTTAATGTGCTTAAGTCAATGGCTGCTACTCTCTTCAGGTTTCTTCTCATCTCTAGAGGCTAGTTAAGCCCACTCCCCAACATCTATATTTCCACCACATACCCTGATGTGCTGTTCACAAACTCATATTCTTATTTGTTCCCTTTACTGGGCTATGATCTCTATAAGAAAGGATAGGCTATTTTTCACATCCATGCTTGCATATCAGTTCTTCCCCTCCCCCCGTGCCACATACAGTCTACGTGGCTCCTCTAGCAGTTTTTTTGCTTGTTGGTACCTCACTCTCTTAAAATCTAACTCTAAAGAAAAATGTTGGGGTAGAGGTGGGGATTATTTGGGAGACCACCTGGAAAAACCCATTTCTCAACTAGTCCCCCTCTTTGCCTCTAGGAGGTCCTTTACTGATGCCCCCTCAGTACAGAGGTGGTGGGGGTGGAGAGTTTGAGATTAACTGATATCTAAATACCTTCTGTTTCCAGTTTTGTATGAAAACATCCTAGTTGCCCTTAGTAACGAGCTATACATAAATTTATGAATGCATCAAACCCTTTTTGAAAGGTATTATACATACTTCCAGCTTACACTAACTCTTGAGGATAATGAATTCCATATACTTGTTTCCTGTTGCATAAAGTCATATTGATTTGTGTTTTTCTAAGCATACTTCTTTCAAAGCCTCTAGTGGGCTCTAATAGAGCCTCCTGAATTCTGTGTCCACATCTGCATTCACTATCTCTATAAGTCTGCCTCAGCTCGACTGTGTCTCTCTGCATACAAAATTCTGAGGCAGGTGTTTTTTGTGTAAGTGAAGAAATGTTTCCTTCCTAAACAGGCACGGTATTGGGTTCACTGCTTTCACCACAGTGGCAGGTGGCTATCTAGCTTTGAATAAATGCTATATGGCACAGTATTTCTCTCAGCTATTTGCAGGCATCACTCCTCAAATCTGGCCCTCCCTGACAGTGGTGAAGTGGGTTTTGGAAAGTGGTAAACAAGTCCCAAACAATCTAGACAACATTCTTAGATCTTGGAAGGGTCTCTGGCTGCATTCCAAAATCTTACAACTCTTGAGAAGGCAATGTTTACTTCTGCAACCCTAAAGAAACATGGATTCTATGGAATAGCAACATCCACCATCCAAATAAGATTCCACATTAGAATATGCACAGTTGGAAAACCCACTACAAAGTTAAAAGACTGCTCTGTAGAAAACATAATGAGGCTGGCATATTGAAGATATCGATTGCTAGGTAGCTTTCTATATCTTTGCAGTTCCATCTTCCCCTAGGAAATTATGATGATAAATGATACAGAAAAAATAAATAGTTATTTATAGTCCCCGCCTCCTCCTTAACAGGATGGCTACTGGTGGGTTACATGGAAGAAAGGTTTTTAATTCTATTGAAGACATAATGGATTGACTTGCTCACTGCTCTAGTAGAGGGAGAAGAAATTACAGGAGTAGAAACATGATCTGGGGTGGAGGATGTTACAATAAGAAGAGGCGAGAGAAGAATAAGGATGCATTGGGCTGGCAGAGGCAGAAGAGCACTATGATGTGACCCCTCCCTGGTGTCTTGCCATCAGTAAAACCCACCCATACTTGTTGAATACTGTGTATGAGCAGATTTCTTTTGGAAATAAATGTAGAAACTTAGAAGCTGGTGGTATAGTTCAATGGTAGAGTATTAACCTAGAATTTCCAAGGCCCTGAGCCCAGTCCTTAACAGAGAGAGGGAGGGAGAAGGAGGAAGAGAAAAGCAGAGGGAGAGGAATATAGAGAGGAGGAAGGAAAGAGAGGAGGGAAGGAGAGAGAGAGAGAGAGAGAGAGAGAGAGAGAGAGAGAGAGAGAGAGAGAGAGAGAGAGAGATATTCTGGTGACCCAAGGAAAACAGAAATAGCTCCTGCAGATGAAGAAGCCAGAAGCAGAGTGGGAAGCAGAGGAAAAGAGGCCCTTCAGAATGCATACTCCCTTTCTCTAAATAAGCTGGCCTTTGTGGCCTTCAGATGGTCAGGTCCATCTACTAGGTCAAGTGTCTGAAGTCCTATCCCCTTCTCTTCCAAAACCATCCACACCAACATGTCTGGAGCTCTGTTCAAAGAGAAATGGAGAAGCATCAGTCAAAGTCAAAGGACCCAGTTGTACCCTTTCTGCAACAGAGGTAAACATGGGCTTTCATTTACTTGAATAAGGGAAGCTACTCATAGCTTGTCATAATAAAACGGAATAAAATTAAATTAAAATATGGAAGCTGGGGTTACATGCAGATTTGGCTACAGCAATTTCTTAAATGCATCTTCACAGGTTTTAATTTCTTTTTTTTTATTGTTCATAATGAGTTACATTGTTTAGTGGGCGAACCATGAGTTGTTATCCCCAATACCCCGTTGCCCCCCTTCCCCATCCCCAGTCAGCTGGATATCCTCCTCCGTGGGCCATCTGTATCAGTCTTTGTAGTAGGGGACCATGCATAGCTCATCCTTCGGCCGGGCTCTCATGTCTCAAGTGTGCAGTTACTGAGGGTTGCCAAGTCTCTGCTATTCTCCCCCACCACGGCTCTCACAATCTTTCCACCCCCTCTTCCGCTCAGTTCCCTGAGTCGTGGTGGGCGAGTATTGAGGCTGCTATGGTGTTGTGAGCTTAGGGGTTTTTGT
>PVHP010039854.1:0-16160 GCA_004024765.1 Zapus hudsonius | reverse complement strand
TCTTATAGTTGAGGCAGGATATAAATGTAGCTTAACTTCATGCATTGAAGAGACAATATAGAAAACATGAGCTAAAAAAGCTGAGATTCAATGAATTTAGGAAGGACTTGTTTAATGAGTGTTTTAAAGACTCATCTTAATGTATCTGAATGAAGATTTTGGTTTTCTCATCTTATCAGATAAAAGAAAACCACATCAAAATGAAAAAGTAAAAAGGAAACAAAGTAAAAGGAGAGAAAAAGCATTTAATGCTTTATTCGCTACAAGCAGTTATTATGATAATGACAAACAAATGAGCTGAGAGAGGCGTGATGTAAGGTTCATGGACATAAAATCTTTTTAATCACAGAAAAAGAGGAGGCTGGAAAATAACAAATTTTATCTTCATATTGATTGGAAATATATTCTTCGTGACATTAACATCATTTCTATTAGTCAGGGTTCTCCATAGAAACAGAACTGAGAGAGAGAAAGAGAGAGAGAGAAAGAGAGAGAGAGAGAGAGAGACAGAGAGAGAGAGACAGAGACAGAGACAAAGACAGAGACATAGAAGGAGAGAGAGATTGTTTGGCATGTTATAGAGACTTTTTAAACCTAAAGTTCTTCAGGGAAAGCTTCCAGCTAGAAATCTAGATGAGGTGACATTGCAGGCTGGCCACAAAGGCACATGAGAGACTTGCCTCTTCCTTAGAACACCAGTCGTTTTTATTCTCTTAAGGACTTCTACTGATTGGCTAATGCCCACTCATGTCACAGCACACAGATTCTGAGTTTTCAGATCCAAATGTTAATTTCATCTAGAAAATACCTTGACTACAATGCTCGGCCTAACGTTCTCAGTACCATGGCACATCCAAGTTAACAATGAAGGTAGTCATCACATCATAAAACGAGTTATTTAAAGCACATTTTTTGTTGTTGCAAGGAGACACTTACCTTTTGGACTTTTGTCTGAAGCCAGTAGGCAACTATTTCAGATGCAATATCAGAGTTTCCTATATATTTTTGTTGGCATAGAAAGTGCATCTGCCAATTCCATAGCTCCCATTTTGAGGATCTAGAGGAAATGTTTCTTTAAGCAGAGGAGAACGGAACATTCCATGTCAACTTTGAGGTCTGTGTAGTCACTAGAGAAATTTTTATTTTTTTAATTATTGTAAGAGCAGAACCTGGAGGTTTTCCAGCATGTAAGAGGCATGTTCTGAACACATCTGTGGAGTGACGTAGGTGATGGGTATGGAGCACTTTGTGTTGAAAAGTCTGTTGCATGTGGCACTTAGAAAGATAATATCTGACCTGAAATCTGCTATTCTTTTCACATGCCTGTAGGAAGTTGCATTTCTGCAGAGCTGCAGGGCTTCTGCAAATGAATTTAGCTGACACACTGAATTGGGATGTATCAAGATGAATGGCAGATTCATACTCCAGTGAGTCATGTGACTTGCATCAATTCAGTTTGTCAGCTAAAAAGTTTAAGGAGAAGAAAAAAAAACTGTTAAAGAAATTTCATGTGATTAAACTGGGCTTAGGAAACCTGCGGCTATTAGAGAAACTTTCTATTGTGAATTGTTACCATAATATGGTGATATTTCAGTTTAGTTGTGGATGTCAGCATAATTAGTGAGCACCTGCAGTCTCAGTGTTTGGGAGCCTGAGGCAGGATGATCTTGACCTTGAGCTAAGCCCTGCTTCCACAGGGAGACCCAGATTAATCTGGGGCATAGGCCACTGCCTTGTTGCAAGAAAATAACAAAATAAAAATGCTAGTAGTAAAAATAATAGTATTACAAAACAGTTGTTGGCTCAGATTTTCAATAGCTATTGTGGTTACCAAAAAAAAAAAAAACAAAGAGGTGTAAAACATGGTATCTAATTGTGAGTATTACCCATAGTGTAAGATGAAAATATCATGATGTTATTAATTGAATAAATAAAATGACAGCAATCTTTTTTTCAGTAGAAGGAATTGAACCCTGGGCCTTGTACATGCTGGGCAAGGGCTTTGCCACCGAAGTATACTTCCAGCCATAAACTGCAGTGATTTACTATGGCCGATAGTTCTTTGCACAAGGTATTGAAAGTAAGATTATATATATTTTTTCCAATTATTGAGTTAAACTTAAATGAAGGATATATTTTTAGTGCTTACTAATGTTTACTGTTATCTACTTATATTTTGTCTGATATCCTCAGTTCTTAGAAACATAGTAAGCAATGCAGGAAAGTCTAGGAACTTGTATTCTCATAGAAGTAGATGAGAAGTAAGCCATAAATATGATAAAAGTGTAATTGTGTACTGCATTGAAAGATGATGAACATGAAGGAATCGTGAAGGAGTTTCCTAGGACTGCAGACACCGGGAAGGATTAGGATGTCAGCTGGTTGATCTTGTCGGCCTCACTGAAGAGCTACACTTGACAAAGGAAGCGTGTCCTGAGTGAGAGTCACCTCTCCACTGTGGGGAATAGCATCTGGAAGTAAAAGAAAGCTAGATTAACAAAGCACTAAATTTGGCTTTTGTGTTGAGTATCGTGATGAACTATCAAGTGAAACTCCCCCTGGGGAGAATCAAACACCCATTTTTTTCACCCCAGATAGAGAACAGACATAAGACCAAAGCACAATTGCACCTGAATCCAACTTGTTGAGCCAGTGAGTTTATTGGGGTTACTTACAGACCATGGGCAGTCAAAGATAGCTGCATCACCACTAAGTCCCACCTTATCTTGATGGAGACCTCAGCATCTTCATATCCCTTCTAGCTAGCCTCCTTCCTGTATCAGCCAGCATCTAAGATTACTTGCACCTGCAGGGAGGCCAGGAGGGAACAATAGCTGAAAGCTCAAGTGAGGTCCTTGTGACCTTCCCTTCCTTCCTCCATTAGGGGATATAAGTAGCTCTATTGCCATGGCCAGCGACCTGGCTATGCCTTGCACTCTACTGATCCAAAGTTGCCATGGCTACTAGGTCAAGCTGCCTCTACTTCAAGATAGCATCATGTTACACCTGCTAGAGGCTTAATCAAAAATACCTAAGGGAATGGGGCCACTTACATACAAACCACCACACTGGCCATACCTGCTTTTCCCTGGGTGCTGCTAATCTACTTTGGGTTTTTATTATTGCACAGCAAGCGTTCTTATGCACTGGCACTGGGGCATCTCTTCACTCACCTAGACAATTTTGCATTGTTTAATATAATAAATAGACTTGAAGCTGGAAGAGACTGCCAAGTTTAAGAGAAAGAAAAGATATGAACAGAAGGCACTGCTAAGAAGAGGTTGAAGGAAACATGAGGACCATCTAGAAAAGGGATTGTAAAAGCATAAAACAATAAGGCCTATATTTAAAAAAAGTAATTCTCTACTCCAGGGCACCTCCACTGTATGGATGGAAAGCCAGCATAAATATAGAAGCCACTCAACATGGAGAATGTGGACACTCATTCACTTACCAGAAATAGATTGTGTAAGATAATTGACATTCAATTTAACAATATGGAGTTGATGATCACCTTGATATAATTTTTATTGATGGGCTGATGGGATAAAGCATAACTGCAGATGTCCCAAATAGAATGGAGAGGAAAAAAAGACAGTGACACACATATATAGATAATGTCTGTAAGAAAATTTGTCACTAAGGGCAATAGATAATGTGAGATATTGGTGAACAGGGACCCGAAGTTAACATTTTTAAGTATTTAAAAATGTTACATAACTTTTAAATATAACTTTTTATGTTATAGCACATAAAAGAGGACATAAATGGAGAACAGGAGAAACTGGGAGGATCCACACCTTTGGTCAGAAGAAAGAAGATAGGGTTGAGTTCTCTATTGGAAAAGGCAGTATTAGAAAGCCGCCCTCAGAGCATGACTCCAGCAGCTGACTGAAGACACAGCTAACACAGCTGAGCTGGAAGATGGACTGGTAGAGTCCAGGGAGGTACTTTTATAATTGCCACTCCTTTCTTTATTTTAATTTTTTATAAGTAGAAATGTTGTATGTACAATTTATGTATTGGTACCACTGTTGTCCCCCTCCCTCCCCCCATTCCATTGAGGGTTTTCCTCATGGGGATTGCTGGAATGCTCCATGGGATAGAGGGCTATGCCTTGTGCAAGCAGTAGACAGTTGGAGGGGTGGGTGGGCAATGCTTCTAGATATTCCCTCCACCATGGCTCTTATAATCAACCTTTCTGCCCCCCTTCCACAAAGTTCCCTGAGTCATGGTGAATGAGTTTTAAGTCTGCCTTAGTGTTGAGCTCTTAGCAGCCTCTGGGTTTCTGCTTTGGAACATTTGAGTGTCCTAGGTGTCTGTCTCCATTAGCCTGGCACAGGATGTCAGGCTCACCATGGAAAAAGCACTCTTGCTCATTTCTTCCCTTCCTCTGTGGTTTCACCTGGGCCCTAGATGATGGGTTAGGGGCGATTGATCTCCTGCCAGGGAGTCAGCTATCATTTACGGTGTTCTTGGTAGAATTGGGTTGTCCACTGTTCTAGCTGCCTTCTGAAAGAAGTCATTGGCTGAAAGTAAGGAGGAAGGAGAAGGAAACGAGAGATTGCATAGAATGCTCGAAACAAATGACAAGGTGATTGAGGGATGTCGTGTTTTGGAGAATGTACTAGAAGGGCCACATGATACTAAGGGCCATTTGAGGGTAGTGGTCAAAAAGTTAAAAGGAGGATAATTCAAGGGGCTTCTCTTTTCCTCCAAACACGTAATCCTACATTGGGCTCAGTAAACAAGAAGAAAATGAAATTATTAAACATTAAGGTTTTCCACATGAATAGGATGCATGTAGGGAGAAACAATTTATTCATTTAAAGTATAATGCCAAAATTTTTGGTACTTGCCTTAATGTATTTTATTGTGTATTCTAACATTTAGAATTTTGGATTATATTTAGATTAAAATTCTAAAGATCTACATTATGACTGATTTCTAGAAGCATTTCATTACCCCAAATAGATAGAGCTTGCAATAAGTCCATTATTTCTTCTTTATGTGTCAAGTGTTTTTCTCATTTATTTGACTTTGCATATTTTCATATCTCATCATTGTTGTAGCATTTGTCAAATAATTTTTCTTTGTAACAACTGATGATATTCTATTTGTCACATTTTATTTAATGTATAACCTGTAGGCATTGTTTTTCTACCTCCCACTCTTGAGTAACAAACAATAATGGATCCTAGATTCATTTAGTAATTATTCTGATGTTTTCCTTTGTAATTTTCACACCTAATATTTGTGTGTTTTGAGATCATTGATCTTCAGCAACAGTTTTGACATATTTGGTATGCTATAGTGTGCAGCATGGTTATTTTGGGTGTTCTGAAACTTCCGTTGTACTGATGTCATCTAGGGGTGTGGGGTTCATTTCTTCTGCTGACTAAAGAATTAAAAATTAGAAAAGGGTTTCTACGATTAAAGTTAATTTCAATGTAAGAGGTAAAGAAAGCAGAGAATACAGATTCCTGAAGGAGTAGAAAATTCCAGAGCTGGAAAATTCATTTATTCATTTATTCTCCAGTGGGAATCCAGACTTTTATAAAATAAGGAAAGCTCCTTCCATCCATACATTCAATCCAAATCCAGGATTGCTCAGTTTAAACAGAGATGAAGGTTCTGGTTAGTCCATGATGCACCCAGTACTGAGCAGTTCTAGAAAAACTGCTAAGCCAGCTGTCTTCTTGGAAAATTCGCTAAGACCATGAAAAGGGAGGAAATGGGAACACTCTCTTCACCAACTTGGTTAGAATATAGCCATTTACCAAGGTCCCTTTTCCCCTTTCTGTCTGATTAGCCATGTAAACTGTCTTGCACCTGTAGTGTTTCAGTATTGTCTCTCTTTAAATTAAGAACATTTTTAGCCTGGTGTGGTGGTGCATGCCTTTAATCCCAGCACTTGGTAGTCAGAGGTAGAAGGATCTCTGTGAGTTTGAGGCCAGCCCAGAACTACAGAGTGAGTTCCAGGTCAGCCTGGGCTAGTGATCTCTTCTCTCTCTCTCTCTCTCTCTCTCTCTCTCTCTCTCTCTCTCTCTCTCTCTCTCTCTCTCTCTCTCTCTCTCTCCTCTCTCTCTGCTTGAAAATAAATAAATAAAATATTTTTTTCAAAAAAGAAAACATCAAGACCCAGAACACAAGAAATAAAAACTATAGTCTCTACACATATTGCCATGAAATTAGGTTGTATGATAGGAAATGGGAAGCTCCTACTCCATTTAAAATGTTCTTTTTTGGAGGAGAGAGTTCTACTTGTGGCATTCTGGGGGGAGCCTCCACACTGAGTTCCATGGAGGTTGTACCTGTTTACACCTCTACTAACATTGAGACAGTTTCATATCCTCCTCAGCATTTGTTTTTGTCTTCTTCTTTTGGATATCACTTTTTAAAAATTAATATTTTTAAATTTGCTGTTCAATTCACTAAACCCTTTGTTGACAAAGATTTTTTTGGTTCTTAATTTTTAAAATTATTCATATATTCTGTATATTATCCATTTACCTGAAATGAAGCTATGGAAGAGTTTTCTCTCATTTCTGTAGGCTGAACGCTCACCCAATTGATACTTTTTCTGTGCAGAACCTTTTACTTTCATTGAGTCCTCTTTGTCAGTTCTTGACAATATTTCTGGGATATTGGAGTTCTGTTTAGAAAGCTCTTGCCTGAACTTGTATCACCACTATGAAAAGCGGTGTGGCGGCTCCTGAACAGGATTGCAGTAGAGCTACCAGAGGACCCAGCTATTCCTCTACTGGACATCTACCCCCAAGTTTCCTTGCTGAAGTATAGAGACATTTGCTCAACCATGTTTATAGCAGCTCAATTCATAATAGCAAAGAATTGGAATCAACCCAAATGCCCAGCACTGGATGAATGGATATCAAACTTGTGGTACATATACACTATGGAATTCTATGCAGCTGAAAGGAAAAATATCACAATGAAATTTAAATAAAAAGTAGTCAGACTTGGCACATATTTTCCCTCATATGTGGTTCCTAACCATGTTAAACCAGAACATGAAGAAAATCCATCAGTGAATGGAGAGTGTGTAAAAGGAAATGGAATGAATTGTGTGTGGGGGATGGGAGGGTGGGGGAACCACACAGTAAACTAAACTAATAATGAATGGACACCACAAACCATAGCTTTTATACAGAAAGTTCCTGAGAAAGCTTAGGGCACCACCTGGTACGAGGGGCCATCAACAGAATGGGAGGAAGCCTAACCTCAAGAAAAATTGCTCAGGCCTGCATCTCACTGTCCCAGTTATTGTCTCCTTCCCACACTGAGCTGTTGATCAAAGAGACCCACAAGGTCCCCAAAAATGTGACAGACTTCTGTCAAAGTTCTTGAAAAGCTGCCTCAGGCCTAAGGTAAGATCCTGTTGCTGAAGAAATCAGAGTGTCATCAAACAGCACCAAGAGATCCTGCTGGATCCAGAATGGCAACCAGCTCCCAGATGGTAGCATGTGTATCACTGGAAGGTGTTACATGAGCTGCCAGGGGAAAATGGTCAATGATAGTTGGAGAAAGCAGAGACCACTGATATACAATAGAGATGGTTGTCACAAGAATGCTGAACACACGCTGTATGGAAGAGACTAGCAAGTTAAGAAATGCTTATCTGTGCAATAATGACACTAAACCGAGGAGGGCAATCAATGACTTAATGATTGGCTAAGAGATATGCTTAGTGACAAGGAACCCTTAACTGGAAGTGGGACCCAAGGCAAAAATCCTATGGGGACCAAAATCTTGGGCTCCTAGGGGAAATTCCTACTACCAGAGAGCTACACAGTAGCTACACCCATTAGGAGCTAGCCAAAATAGCAATGATGTCTCATTTAACCTATGTTGATCTCACTCTCTGATGGAAATTCTGTTTGTATTTTTCAGAAGGGATTGAGAGCTGAGACAACTCAATTCCACCAACAAGAAATTGGATAATGGCTGACATCTTGGCAGGAGACAAACCACCCCTGGCCTTCACACAGGGCCCAAATGAAACCTATGAGAAAGTGATGAGACAAACAGGAGACCAATCACCACAGCAAGTATGATAACACATAAAAAGTCAATGGAAACAGATACCAACGATACCCTCACAACCCAGGGCAAAGATCCAGAGACACTTAAGATCTCAACAATAAAGCAGACTTAAAACTCACCCAGTATGACTCAGAGAACTGAGTGGAAGAGGGGACAGAAAGAATGTGAGAGCCATGGTGTGGGAGAATATCCAGAGACATTGCCCCCTCAGCAACAATACACAAGGGGGAAGGAAAAAAAGAAGAAAGAAAATTTGGCTACCTCTGGTGCAGTTCATAACCTCCTATTCTATGGACAGATCCAGTATGTATACCAAGAAAGTACCCCAGTGGGTAGGGGACAGAGAGGAGGGAAACATTCACAAGATTTGCTCATACAATGTATATAATTATTCATAATAAACATATTTTAAAAAAGAAAGTCCTGGGCTGGAGAGATGGCTCAGCGGTTAAGGCACTTGCCTCCAGTGCCTAAGGCCCCCAGTTCAATTCCCCAGGACCCACATAAGCCAGACCCACAAGGTGGTGGCCCTGGTGCGCTCTCTCTCTCTCTCTCTCTCTCTCCTTAAAAAATGAATAAATAAAATATTTTAAAAAAAGAAAGTCCTTGCCTGTTTCTTTATCCAGAAATGTTTTCCTTTAGCAGATTCAGCATTTCAAGTTTTAAATCAAGGACTTTAATCGAGTTTGAAGTTAGGAAAAATCTGATAATTCTAGCTGTGTTCTTTCTGCTTATGATTGCTTTGGTTATGAATAGTATTTAATATTTCCATACATGTATAGAGATATTTAGATTTTTTTCAAGCTCTGTGAAAAATGTCATTTGAATTTTCATGAGTATTGCATTGAATCTGTAGATGACCTTTGGTAATATAGCCATATTCCAAATACTAATTCTGCCAATCCAGGGCTATGGATGCTCTTTCTTTTGTTTCCTTTACCTTTGTTTTCAGTGTCTTAAAGTTTTCCTCATAGAAGTACTTTATCATCTTTGTTAGGTTTATTCCTAGATAATATTTTAACTCTTTTATTAGCACTTTTATAATATAGCATGTTTTCTTTTTATATTTATTGTCAATAATTAGATACACTGCATGAGAAAGTCTTATGAGGGTACCCCCATATCTTCCTCCCTGTCCACAACCCACTGGGGCCCTCCTCAGTGGGCTTGCTGGAGCAGTACATGGGATAGGAGGTTATGGATTGTATGAGAGTTAGCCAGTTTTTCTTTCTTTCTTTGTGTGTTGTTGCTGAGGGAGGTGATGGCTCTGGATATTCTCCCCCACTAGGGCTCTTGCAATCTTTCTGCCCCCTCTTCTGCTCAGATCCCTGAGTCATGGTGGATGAGTTTTGAGTCTCCTCTCCTCTAATTCCCATTTATGTTTGATAATACCTTTAGATTTTTTCACCCTCTATATTCTGTCCCTCTATTTATATCTGCTACACTCCCTCTTGATACTTCAAACTTCTTTCCTATTCATGGTGCCTTTCCAGCTTCTTTAGTATTGACTCTGAAAACCTCTTACATATAATTCTAACATTTCACTGCTTGGATTCTCTTGTGAGAGAGAACATTTGACATCCATCTGTAACTGGGTTACCTCTCTTAGCATAATAACATAATATGTTCCAGGTCCATCTATTTTCCTGAAATGTTCACATTGTCTTTGCAACTTCATAAAATTCATTGTGTATATGCACCAAAAGCTAATTATTCATTCATCAGTTGATGTTCATCTAGGCTGATTCCATTTCTTAGCTATTATAAATAGAGCAGCTTTAAATACAGACTGGAAGGTATCTCTATAGCAATGTGTAGAGTCTTCAGGGTACATTTTCAGACTAGTATAGGTATATGGTAGAATTATTTTGAATGCTTTAAGTCATTTCTACACTGATTCAGTATCTGTAACAATTTATACTCCTACCAACAGTAGATGAGGATTTCTTTCCTCACACCCTTGCTAGAATTTGTTATTTGACTTTTTAAAAGTATTTTATTTATCCATTTTCATACAGAGAGAGAGCGAGAGCGAGCGAGAGCTAGAGCGCGCGTGCAAGAGAGAGAGAGAGAGAGAGAGAGAGAGAGAGAGAGAGAGAGAGAGAGAGAGTACATCAGGGCCACCACCTTGTGAGTGTGGCTTATGTGTGACCTGGGGAATTGAACCCATGGCCTTAGGCACTAGAGGCAAGTGCCTTAACCGCTGAGCCATCTCTCTAGCCCATGTTATTTGACTTTTTGATCATAGCCATTCTGACTTGGGTGAAAACTCAAGGTTGTTTTAATTTGCATTTCCCTGATGGCTAAAGATGTTGAACATTTTTAAAGATATTTTTGGCCATTTGTAGTTGTACTGAGAACCCTACATTCAGCTCCTTGGCCCATTTTTTTTAATTGAGTTGTTTGGTATTTTATTTAAATTTTGAGTTCTTTATATAATCAAAATATCAATCTTCTGTTAGTAGTATAGGTTGATATTAGTACAAAACAGGCTTATAGATAACTGGAATGGATTATGTGGTACATTTATAAGTTCTAATAACTATAGCCACCTGATTTTGACAAAGAGGTCAAATGCACACATTGGAGGAATGACAACATTTTCAACAAATGGTTCTAGAAAAACTGGATAACTGAATTATAAGAATGAATCTAGGCCCTTACCTCTCAGCCTGCAGAAAAATTAACTCCAGAATGAATGGACAAAATCCTTAAATGACTACAGAAAAATATAGGGAGAACATTTCAAGATTTGAGCAGTTTCTGAATAAGATCCCAGTAATCCAGAAAAAGAGGCAAACAAATAACCAATATATGAAACTAAATATTTTTATTGAAGTTATCATGATTTTTTCATAATTTATTTCTCAGCAAGTTTATCATACACACACATATAATATATATATATATATATATATATATATATATATATATATATATATATATATATATATATATACTGATTTTTCTATGTGAATGTTGTATCATGCAACTTTCCTATAATGATGTGACAACAGGTGGGGTTTTCTTTTGCTCCTGCCATGATTTTTCTGCCCTCATGGATTCTACTCACTGGAAATTAAGCAAACAAATTCTTTCCTTTATGAAGTTACTTATGGTCAGAAGAACTTTCTACTGTGTTAACATATACATCCTGAATTACTTTATTTTGTTCTTTTCACAAAGTACTCTTATTTATTCACCAAGTTTTATAGATGATATGTCACAGATATGTTATTCTCTGGTCATGTCTACTAGGATTTCTTAATGCTTTCTGTGTTTTTATGTATAGAATAGGTTGTTTGGACAATTTAATTTCATCTCAGCTCCTTCATCTGTCCAATGGACTCCTCAGATTGATTTACTCAACCTATTGTAGTCTCCTTGGAAATAGCGGTCATGTTGATTAAACTTTTTACATATGTACATATGTCTGTGTGTACATACATACACACATGCATATTTGCTTGTGTGTATGTGCTGTGGTGTATTTGTGTATGTGTGTGGTATGTGTATATGAAGTTATGTTCATGGTATATGCATGTTTATGTTCCATTGTGACATTCCCATGCACTTCTTTGCAGTGGGACCTGTTCATATGTGGTAGTCAGAGAAGAATGTCAGATGTTCCACTCTATTGCTCTTCTGGTTATTCTTATTTGAGTGCAAGTCCTTTACTGATACCTGAATTTGTTGCTTCTCAAAAGCCCAGGTGATTCCTTGATCTCTGCTCTTTTTTGTGGGTTACAGGCACACAGTCCTAAAAATATTCAGGCATAAATTTCATAAAATATATACTAAACTTAGACTCTGAGGTATATAGCATCATTAAAAGAAATTAAATAGAGCAAATAAATGGAAAAACTACTATGTTTATGGATTGAGGAACTTAATATTCTTAAGATTACAAGATTGATCAATGTGACAGATGTATTTAAGATAATAACTAGGAGGATTTCTGATGTAATCTTTGTAGTGATATATAGAATGATCCAAAAATTTATATTAATATGCAATGGCTTTCAGGAGCCAAATTTATTTTCAAAAACAGCAGTGTTTATGATTTACTCTTTCAAATTTTAAAACTTACCTGAATGCTGCAGGACTGAAGGTTATATATCAAATGGACACATGATTAATAGAGCAAAATTGGGAGTCCAGAGAAGTTAATCCTCACATGTATGATTAAATCAACATGAGTAATAAGCAATTCAGTGAAGAAAAGAAAAAAAAACTTTCAGCAAATGGTGTTGGGCCTGATGTCTGCACAGGTACAAACCAATGGCCAGATTCTTTCTTTGTATCATGTACAATTAAGCTACATGCATGAAGAAACAATGGTAGAGCTGAAATCATAAAATTTAGAATAAAGAGTATAAGTAATATCATTATTTGGGTACCTCAATAGATTTGGCACCAAATATAAAAACAGCAAAAGAAACTGATGTTAAACATAGATAAAATTTAAAATTTATTCAAATTATATCACTAGGAATATAAAAACTATGGCTCACAGAGTAAAGGGAAATATATGTAAGTCACATATCTGATGAGCCACTTGGATAGAATACATATGTCTTACCTTTCAACAATCAAGAAAATTCAACTAAAATGGTCACAGAATCTATTGGGACAGTTTTCTAATGACATGCAAAAGAGTCGTAGCATATGATAATGTCTCCACAGCATTAATCCTTAAGAAATTGTGCATTACTAGCACAGTGAGACACTATTTCTCATGTACTAGAATGGCTGTAATCAAAAGGACAAATGACTTAGAGAATTTTGGGTAAATCAGAAACCCTAAACATTGCTGCCAAGAATAGAAATGATGGTATCATATTGGAAAACCATTGGGTATTTATTCAAAAGTTTAAACAGCGTTACTACTTGACCTAACAATTCCACTTGTATGTTGAGACCTCCCACTACAGAGAAAGTATAGAATCACAAGGACATTTGAATATTTATAGCAGTATGATTAAGTAATTTAAAAGTGTAAACAGCCCCTATGTCCACTATCAGATGAATAGATAAAATGATGGGAGGGTATTCATTCATAGAAGTAAATATTGATCTATGCTAATGTCCATGGGCCTTGGAAACAATAGCTAAGTGAAATAAAACAGCCACAATAGTGACTATAAGTGAATAGTGTTGTATAATTTCCATTTCTAGGAAATGTCCAGTATAGGCAAATCAATACAGTGTGAATGCAGATCAAAAGATAAGCACAAAGTGTCTACTTGCTGCTTTGGGGATTATATCTAAATGGTATAGCTTCTTTTGGAAGCGGTTATGAGGTTAAAATGCATTATGGAAGGAATGTTACACACATCTAAGAATGTACTAAAACTCATTGGATCTACACTTTAAACTTTCAAAAAGTGCCTAGAACATACATTGACGAAAAGAGCCTCTGATACATAATGCTGGAAAAATTGAATACACATAGAAGAATGAAACTAGATCTCTGTTTCTCACTACACATGGAAATTAACTCCAAATGGATCAAAGACCTTCATTTAGTGCTTGAAACTAAACTCATAAGGGACAAAGTTGGGAGAGCACAGCAAGATATAGGCAAAAGCAAGGACTTTCTGAATGGGCTTCAGCCACTCAGGAAATAAAACCAATAATTGACAAATGGGAAACTTAAAGGCTTCAGCACAGAAAAAGGAACAATTTGTTGAAGATACAGCCTACAGAATGGGAGAAAATCTTTGCTTACTACAACTCTGAAAAAGGATTAATCCTTAAAATATAAAAATAACTCAAAAGCCAAATAATAAACCAAAACAAATCAACCAATAAATGGACTAATAAAGTGAAGAGTTTTCAAAAGATAAACTACAAATGGTCACTAAACATCATCATTATACTTTCTATTATTATTTATCAGTATTGTATAACATAAATTATAAGATAATTTTATATAGTATGTGATTTTAATATGTGTCTTATAGTTGGCTGATTCTTCACAATGAACATTAATTTGTTAATTATAACTAGGGAAAGCTATATGGAAAAGAGAAAGGAAAGGGAAGAATATTGAGGCTGAGATCCCTAGCATTGTCTCCAAGCTATGCCAAATATATATGCTAGCTTATATCATCATGATATGTGATTCATGACCTTTGATGGAGACAAAGTAGGTGGAGTTTCTGAAGGTGATAAAAGCTCCAAGACAGGAATCTTGCATTGTACGTGATATTAGATTCATATTTTGTCTAACAGTTTTCAAATTGAAATGATAAAATGAATTACGATTTGCTTTTATACTTTCTCTGTGAATTGTGGTTTGACTTTGCAGCTTATATATCAAAGTGCCTCTTATAGCAGTGGCATAGGAGAATATAGCCAACTTCAATAAAAGCTACACATAACCATGTTTCACTGAGCATTTCTCACATGGAAGTTTTGCATGGAATTTCTTTCAATGGAAGTCACAAAACAAACTTGGAATATGCTAAGCAAGATAGAGAAACAAAAGTAGAGAGGCAGAATGAGGAAGGGTATAAAAAGTTAAAGGAAGGAGAAAAGGTGGGAAAAGGAAGGAAGGGAGAGAAAAAAATGAACAGTAGAAGGAGGGAGAAAGACAAAATGGCTCATTAGTCAACACAGAAACTAAGAAAGTGGGAGTTGTTTCTGGAATCATAGTATATTTACTTAGATTATTGCTGTTCAAAGTAGAAAAATTAAGAATAATTTCAGAAAACCAAACTCTATCTTAATTCTAGTAAGATTCACATTGGGTGTAGATTTTGCTTTGAAGCTGTAAAGAAGGAGCAAAAATCAAAATGTTATTGTTAAAATTCTCAGTGCCCACTCTAATAATGTCCTGATTAAGTCATCATTCATTTGTATTTCTGTCTCACATATTATTCTTCTTTGAACCCGACAATTGGTGTTTGAATCACTTAAAAACAAATCTCTCTATGCTTTTCCCTCTTGTCAAGTATTACTCCTCTCTGTAAAGATGCTCAACATTAGTGGAAGAAGAAAATGCTCCTTAGATGTCTCTTTGGAGACAGGTATTAGTTAACCCCTCTCTGCCTTCAACAATGGGGGGAAGTGTTCATAGAGGTAGGAACACCATAACTGTTTAGACTTGTCTCATGAAACATTACTATTTCCTTGCAAATAAGTACCTTTCTTATGACATCAAAGCATTTCTACAAATGTGTTTGCACAATATTTACACTTTTATGTACATGATATTTGCACTTACATTTAGAATAATCCAAGCATGCATAAACCCATGGAATACTAATCTTTATTCTGGCTTAAATTCCCAGTGGCTAAGACAAGCTAGATACCACGTGTGGTATACAGAAGATGCTTGTGCTCAAAGAGCTTCATTGTGAAATTCTAAGCTCTTTTTTCTATCTGATGGGTTTTGTTTCTTTGTCTTTTGTTTCCAGTGAGAAAAGAATGACTTAAGTATAGTCATAAGCTATGTGCTTTTACACATGAAGAGGAGAGACATGTTTGAACCAAATGGGGAATCTCAGTAGCTGGTTTCTAGTCTGTGATATCCCAGCATGACATCCCTTTGCTTTAAGTTTCTTTCTGCAGGTGACATTTTTTAAAGAGAGGATAGACTATAATATATTATTGCTCTGAAAAAAAATATTTAATTCCAGATGGAGGGTGTAGCTATTGGCCAAAGGCTTTAGCAAAAGCAAGGAAAATATAATTGCCAAATTGCTAGAAGCTTGGCTGTCTCCTGCTTGAGCAGATGGTAGACTAAGGCAATTTCTTGAATAGATGAAGAAAGCCAAACTGGAAAGGGTCCATGGAAAGAAACTCCTGAAGGCTCAGAGGCCACACCACTTACTCCACATCAGCCTCTGCTTATGATGGATTCTATTTCTCTTGCCCGTTATTGCCTAGAACATTTTCTAATTCAGAGTTTCTTAGACTTTTTCCATTGTGACTTCTTTTGCCCAATAATTTTTTGTGCAACTCTGATAATAAATTATAAACAATTTTATTTTGAAACAGTTTTGGAAACATAGTTTACTATTTATTAAAAATGAAAGCAAATTTGCATAATAATGAAATGGATATGATTTTTCATATTATTATTATTG
>PVHP010039853.1:0-16142 GCA_004024765.1 Zapus hudsonius | reverse complement strand
TAAGCTCACAACCTTAAAGCAAACTTATTACTCTTCCACCACGACTCAGGGAACTATGCTGAAGAGGGGGCGGAAAGATTGTGAGAGCCGTGGTTGGGGAGACTATCCAGAGGTACGGACAGGAGAACCTGGCTGATTACTAGTCTATCCATGGTCCCCTGTCACAAGGACTGATCCAGACGACCCATGGAGGAGGTTATCCAGTTGAGGGGGGAGGGGAAGGCAGTGGGGAATTGGGGATAACAACTTATTGTTTGCCCACTAAATGTTGTAACTCATTATGGATAATAAAAAAAAAGAAAAAAAGGAAAAAAAAAGAATACTGATTAGTTGAATAAAAAAATTTGAAATTGAGTTTTAATTTCTTTCTTGCTGAAATGAAAACTTCACTAAACTGTGAGGAATGTTTATTTTTGGAATTATCTGTATTTCCTGGCACATATTAGGTAGTTACTTAAAATACTTGGTAAGAAGACTAGCACAACTTTAAAAAAGCAATAGTTTTTCTAGGGATCATTTATAAAATGTATATGACTGTGTTAATAGGAGTAACACTGATGTGGTTTACAACTCCATTGAAAACTCAGCTGTTGAAGAGTCAGTCTTTATTATGAAAGACTATTTAATTGAATTTAAGGTGTACAGGAATGAAGATATAAGGTATCTACATTTTTTTCTTGAAAAAAATAATTCCCAGGGGGCTGGAGAGATGACTCAGTGGTTAAGGCACTTGCCTACAAGGTCTGAGGACCTGGGTTTAATTCCCCAGTAGCCACATAAAGCCAGATGTTTGAAGTGGCTAGAGGCCCATGGTTTGCCCATTCTCTCTCTCTCTCTTTCTGTTTCTCTCTTCTCACTTTTTTTCAGATAAATAAATATCAAAAAATTTAAAAAGTGTTTTAAAAATAATTTCTGAATTATTGAGTGCTTGCTTCTCTTATTCTCATTGGTTTGTTTTCGTTCTGCAAATGTAAAAGGAAAAACAAACAAACAAACATGGGCCCTGGCTACCATGGAAGCACAGTAAAGCCATTCTGCAGCATCATGAACCATGGAGCCAGAGACACAGACCTCTCTTAAATTACTTTCCGGACCTCTCTCATCACCACTTCATTTTTCAGAAAGATTCAGATCATTATCTCTTTTTCTAATTTCTCATTCTTATCATGTCAGTATTTTCCATATATTTAGACTAACATTTATTTTATACTTATTAGGCATAGGCATTGTTCTGAGAAATCAAAATATATCACTAGGTGAAGTAGAAAAAAGCCTGTCAGAATTCCTACCCTTGTGGAGTTTCTAATCTAGCATGTATAGCTGAAGAACCTAGGGGTGGAATTTGGAAGACATTTTATGAGAAGAATATCTAATTATTAGGAATTTCATAACATTTTACAGCTGAAAGCATTCTTTTATAGAATATGTTTTCATTAGAATTTCACAGCAACTTTTAAGATATGTAAGGTAGGGTTTGGGAGATGGTTCAGTGGTTAAAGAGCACCCATTAAAACCAGATTACAAAGCTACACATGTGTCTGAGGTTCATTTGCAACTGCAAAAGGCCTTGGTGCAGCCATACTCACTCCCTCTCTCTCCTTTCTCTCCTCTGCTTTCAAAAATACAAAACTATTAAAAAGATATGTAAGGTCGCTGTTATTGTTTTTCATGGGACACAAATACAGAATTTGGGTTTAGAGTAAATCACTTGTAGAGGTCATGCATGTATAAGTAACAGAGCTGATACTTGAATCTAGAATATTTTAAAATTCTGAAACCGACTCAGTACTGTTTTGTTTTATTTTGTTTGGCTTCCAAGGTTGTGTTTCACTCGGACCCAGGCTGACCAGGAACCCACCCTGTAGCCCCAAGCTGGCCTTGAACTTCTGACAGTCCTCCTACCTCAGCCTCCTGAGTGCTGGATTACAGGCATATACCAGCATGCCTGACTCGCAATATTTTTCATTTAGAAAGTAATATGAGGAACTCGGGCATCTTGCTGCAAGTCTGCCTCCATGGCTCTGTCAGTGCACGCTGCCCCAGCTACAGCCCCCACAGGCAGGCGGGCGGGTGCCGAGGCCCCCTAGGTTCGGGTCTGTTCTGTGGGGTCTGATTACTAACGCAGCTGACTCTCAGGTCTTCTAGGGGCTCCTTTCTGAGACCAACGATGCACTCCCCTCGCTCAAGAGCTCCAAGGAATGGCTGGAACCCAAGTCATTTTCTTTCATGGAGGCCTTTGCTAAAGAAGATACTGATGCAGCTATTCAATCAATACTATATAGAGAAAATTATGTAATCAAGGAACTAGGTAAGTTTTTACATCATCATGAATTCTTAAATACAAGAAAAAAAAGATATTATATAAAAAATGGGTTGACCATGTGGCAGAGCATCTCCAGAGGAAAATTGTAGAAAAAGTTTGTTCACATAAGAAGATTTAAAAAAGGAGACAAGAAGAATTAGACAATTTTTTGAAACACGTAAATAAAAAGGGAAATGCATTTATAGAACATTATGATCCAAAAGAGTATGACCCTTTTCATATGAGCAAAGAGGACCCCAATTTTCTGAAGAATTTAAAATTTGAGGAACACCTCAACATGCCGGAAATGAGCAAGAGGAGAAGGCCAAGTCAACTAGAGGCCTCACATGAGGAAGATGACATGGACATAGACCAGCATGAAGCCAAGAATGTAGAGCTTGGATTGGGGTTCAAATTTAGTGGCGAATTCCGCCAGTACCCTACCGACTCCACAGACCCCCATCCAGGCATAGGTGGCAAGGGAGAAATTGAGATTAACACCCTATCAATACTCAACCATGAGCACCGTGCGAAGTTCCATCCTGCGACAGCCAGCCTGATATTTATGTGCTACTTGATTTCTGGTTTGTGGGAAGCAATGTCTGCAGTTGGTGTCCCAGAGAGGTCATTCCTCGCTGCACCCGTCCAGACGAAGTACAGAGTGGCATTTGAAACAGCTACACTAAGGCTGGATGGGATCAAGGACAGACTCAATACATCTCTGGAGATGTCTGCTATTCTAGGCCATTGCTGTACGTTACTCATTGGCATAGCTTTTGGCTTGTCAGAAAAGATATGCAGTGGCTCTGAGCTGATGAAGCGACAATTCAAAATACTGATGGTTAAACTGGGGAAAGGTGGACACGGAGAATCTGTAAACCAGCTGAGTCTATATCAGCCAAGTGCTGCAGTGGATTGGATCAACTCACAACCATGGGTTGGGAATCTATTAATAGTTCTACTGGTAACTAAGTATGATTCACCAGTGAAGGAATTAATGGATCAGATTTGAATGGTTGCTTCATACGTCTGAATGATGACATATGTTGTAATCAAACAATACCTCAACCAATGTATTGATGGAACAATAGCTTTACCACAAGTGGCACATGAAATACCTCTCTTCCTAAATACTGAGAAAGAGCTCTAGAAGGCACTTTGAGGTTAGTTTGAGTTCATTGGCACCATTCGTCACAGTGATTCGATCAAGCTGGGTCCTAGAACCTTTCCAAATCTGGCGTCTGCTGCATTGTACTGCAGTCAACGAGAAAGGGCAACAATGACAGCATTCAAGGAACCGATTATACAGCCAGGCTCCTCCTTGACTGAACCACTCCTCAGAGGAGCCAAAGAGCACATGGTTGTCAGAGTGGGAATCGGAGGCTACAAGTACAAATGTTAGGTCAATACTCAAGTTAGTAGGGATAACTGGATGTTCACTTGATAAGTGAACAGATTCTATTAAAAAAAGAATTTAAAATTTGATAGTACACTTATAATATATTTTATTTGTTTGCAAGCAGAGAGATAGAGAAAAAGAGCCAGTGAAAGAGATTATGGGCATGCCAGGGCCTCTAACCACTGTAAAGGAACTCCACATGCATGTGCCGCTTCGTGTACCTGGCTTACATCTTTACTAGAGAATCAAACCCAAGTAATTAGGGTTTGCAGGCAAGTGCCTTAACAGCTGAACCAACTCTCTAACCCCTAAAGTAATACCTTTTTATAACAAGTGAAAAATGTATTTCAAATTAATAAAATAGAAAAAATACTCATAAAAGGGAAAATAATATGATAGGCTAGGTATAATGATGACACCTCCAGTCCTAATGCTTGGTAGGCAGAGCCAACAAGATCTTGAGTTCAAGGCCAGCTTGGGCTACATGGTGAGATTCTATCTCAAAAAATAAACAAAAAATGAGACTAATAATATTTTTAAATAACATTTTATGTTTTATTTATAGAACTTTTCTAGATAATATTGAATTTTTATTGCTACTGAAGTACCAAAAATTGATGTGGCTAGAACACATTGCCAAGCCATCAAATAGGAAAATATAACCAATTGCTCTTGTTCCCATGGCACCACTTTCTCCCTGGCTCACTGGACGACTATGTCTTTATTTCACTGGCTGCTCATATTGATGTGTGAAGCTTGATGACCTCTCTCTAACTGTGTTACCTGGATGCATGGAATCCTTGCCCAGGTCATACAGCTCTTTTTTTTTTTTAAATATTTTATTTATTCATTTTCAAGCAGAGAGAGAGAGAGAGAGAGAGAGAGAGAGAGAGAGAGAGAGAGAGAGAGAGAGAGAGAGAGAGAGAGAGAGAGAGAGAGAGAGAGAGAGAGAGAGAGAACCAGGGCCACCACCTTGTGGGTCTGTCTGGCTTATGTGGGTCCTGGGGAATTGAACCGGGGGCCTCAGACACTGGAGCCAAGTGCCTTAACCGCTGAGCCATTTCTCCAGCCCAGGTCATACAGCTCTTAAAGGTGAAACAGTACTCATTCAACTACAATCGTCAAGAAAATCAGTTCATCAATATTTTCTTTAATATCCCTATTCTTATGTGTAAATGGAATTTTACATGTGACTGAATGATTTAATGCATTACAAATTAATTTCCCATGAAATCATTTTTTGTCATGACATGATATATACTGAGTAACTCCCATGTCTCTGCAGTTTGAACAGTGAGGTGATGGCAGTAAGTTGTCAAATCACAAATCACAAAACTATTGTATAACACATCTGCTATTTGGAGTATATTCTGAAATTTTCTTATGTGACCCTATCATTCAGGGTAGGCTTCCAGAAAAGTACATTACAGGTGGCAAAATACGGTTAAAACAAGCAGAAACAAAACAAAGCAACCTTGTAAATATAGAGCTAGAAATGTGCATTATTTTTGATGGATGGAATTTCCAGTAGTGAAGGTTTTTATACAAAAGGCAACAGGAACGTTATATGCAAAGGCTGTTAAGGTGCCCTTCTTCTTTGTTTAAGCTCAGTGGTTTGAGATGATTACTGTTTGGCAGTCCATAATTTCAACAGCTTTGTAGAAGCATTCCAGGAGAGAATGTTGATAAATGAGTCTTAAAATGCCATGTATTTTTCTTCAAGCTGCATCATTTGATGACTTACCTTGAGCCCTCTCAGCCCTTGGGCTGCGTGTCACATTTCCCTATGTGAATGTCACGAGTTAGAAAGTTAGAAATTAGTCAGCTCAAGTGGCACATAAAGGCATCTTTTCACTAGAGCTGAGGTATTGCCCCAGTTAGAAGACTTGTCAAGCATGTGTGAGGACCTGGGTTATAGCCTTAGAAACCCTCACCCCCTCATCCAGCCAGACACAACCACCCAAGAATCTACAAGGCTACAGACCTTTTGTCTCTAGTAAATGTGATTTGTGGTCAGTAGACGTCATTGTTGTCTTGTGTGTACATTTGAAAGTTGCCCTGGATGTTATTACTTTCCTTTTCAGGCATTCCTTCCCTTCCCCAGCACCTGTTTGGAGGACTTTCAAGATAATATTACCTCCAATACAGCAATGCCTTTGAAGCTGTACATAAGACTTCAGTTGGTCACTCTGTTCTCTCCTTGCAGCTAGCTTTCATTATGTTATAAAGGGTTATTGCAGTGTTTGGGACAAGGGAAGATAGGAAAGCATCATATACTGATAACCTACTAAGTCTGTTTAATTTCATGTAGAGGTCACACATGAGGCACTATGAGATGCTTTCCATGTCCTATAATTGTCACATCTGAAAAATCTCTGCCAATAACACAATACCCCCAGTTTAGAGATGAGAAATCTGGCCCTTTCAAAGTTCAATAGCTTGTCAAAAGTTAAAATAGCAGATGGGACTTCAAAGTCACCTTCACCTACTTCCCAAGGTCATCCTCTTTCTACCAAACATTTGTTTTGCTGGGCTTGATAATGAAAGGCCTTTTCTTCCATGGCTTGTGTTTTGTGAAATCTTTTTTTTTCTTTTGTATGTAGAGTATGTGTGTGGTTTGTGTGATATGTGCTATCTGCATGCGGAGGCCAGAGGAGAATGATGTGTGCCTTTCTCATGTTCAGACTGTGGTGGGAGGGGTGTCTTCTCCCTCAGCCTGGAGATGCTGTCTTTCAGAAGGCCCCGGCAAGTCTCTGATCTCTCCTCCTTTGAACCTGGGTTACAGATGGACTAGTTCTACCCAACTTTTTTTAACTCAATAATGAGATACATTTAATAAACCAATAATGAGTTGTTATCCCCAGTTCCCCAATGCCCTTCTTCCCTATTCCTAATCAGCTGGATATCCTCCTCCATGGGCAGTCTGGATCAGTCCATGGGTGTCATGGTTTGATTCAGGTGTCCCCCACAAACAAATGAGTGTGTTCTGGGTAATTGATCCTCAGCTGATGGCAGTTTGGATTTTACAACCTTGATGGAGCTGTGTTGTTGGGGGCAGGCTTATGGGGTTATAAGCCAGCTTCCCCTTGCCAGTGCTTGGCACACCTTCCTGCTGCTGTTTGCAGTGCTGTGGCAGAGGTGATGTCTACCCCTCTGCTCATGCCATCATTTTCCCTGCCAGGATGGAGTCTCCCCTCGAGTCCATAAGCCAAATAAACCCATTCCTCCACAAGCCGCTTTGCTTGGGTTCTTTCTGCGCAGCAACTACAAAGCTGACCACAATAATGGGTTAGGGGGTTATGGATATCCTAGGAGCCATCCCGGTTCCACCCACCTTAGTATGATGTTACTGAGGGGAGGCATGTCTCTGGGAGTTCTCCCCCACCATGACTCTTACAATCTTTCTGCCCCATCTTCCGCTCAGTTCCCTGAGTCTACCTAACTTTTTACTTGAGCTTAGGGGGGCTAGAATTTGGTGATCTCTGACTGGAAAGGCCCTCATAGATCAGCAGCAAGTGATATTAACCGTTGATCCATCTCCCTAGCTTGAAAAGTCCTTTATTTTCCCTGGCTTTTTTGTTTGGTTGTCTTTAGTTGGTAACGTATAGAGACTATCTAGATTGGTTAAATTGGAATTTTCAAAGTTGGGTAACAATGGGGCTGCCTCTGTCTACTCTATCCAAATTTGCATTATAAAAATTGGGTGTGCTCATATTTGTCAATAAGTTAGAGAGATTCTTCTACTTGAGAACTCATGAAATTAACCAAAAGACTTACTAAGAATGACTAACTACTCAGGAATGGGAGCTATATTCATTTTTTGAGTGGATAATTTAAGTCTAAGTAGTGTGACCTTGTATGTGTAACTGTTTCAATGCTTTGTGCCCTTGAGTTTGTTCTGTCCTTTGACATTTTGAGTGGTTTACCAGCTCTCCTCCCGGAATTGATTGATGACTTTTCCCACAACTCTTGTTTATAAGACTTTGGTTGTTTGTCCACAAACATCCTTAGTTCCCGTTGTGTAGAACCTTTGTCATGTATCAAGACTGCATCATCAGCGTTTGCTACTTCATTCAATTGTCAGCATTCAGTTCCCAGTGCCTTTTCCCATCTCTTTAGGTAGGAGACTTGTTTTTGCCTTTTGAATTATTTCTTTTACTTCTGCTTAAGATAACAGAACTCACGCTGGTAAGTCAGGTAGTTGAAAGTTTTCCTAGTAGTGTGGAGTAAAGGTTCTGGTAAATGAAGAGTCTGGTGCAATTTCTCTGGTAATCTCTTGTTAATGGTCTCTGGAAGTTAACTTTGCCCTGCTTCTGACTGTGAAATACCAGCAACTTGTGGAGTGGTCTGCTCCTCCACTCAGACATAAGAGAAAGAGAACACGGTTCCCAACCATGGAACAGACGTGCTAAGCTTTCCTTGAGTGAACCCCTCAAAGATGCCCATGGTGAATGAGATCATCCTAGGAGTTGTCTGCTCTAGCAATCTCTCTGGAAGTGCTCAACAGTACTACACACAGGTGACTTTTTACAAGGGGGAAGGAGAGGGACTTGTTGGGGGACTATATCATTAAGAATTTAAGCATGAAATTTTCTTTATTCTCTGTGTTGTATTTTTTGGGCCACTAGCATTTAGTACAAAAATTTAGAGGAAGGTTCTTAATACCTTTTTGATGAGAAGTTTATATTCCTTTAGCTGGTTGTGGTGGCACACGCCGGTAGGATATTGCTGAAGAGGCGAAGGCAGGAGGATCATGAGTTCGAGGCCAGCCTGGGCTACACATTTAAGGGCATTGGTGGTTCAGTGGTAGAATTCTTGCCTCCCACGAGAAGTGTCCATGATCACTCTGCCTCTCTCTCTCTCTCTCTCTCTCTCTCTCTCTCTCTCACACACACACACACTGACAAATACATTAATTTGTGTGTGTATATACAAAAATTAATTAATTAAAAGAAAAAGAATAATGTCATTCAAGGCTCTCCTCTGACTTCCACACATCCACATGCCAATACATGCACATGTCCCTGAACACACACACACACACACACACACACACACACACACACACACACTAATCATTAGAGCAAACTAACTGCATAATGTTAATTCAAAGTTTTATTGGCATGTACAAAATATGACAAAAATAATTAGTCTGGCATTCAATTGTCTGGCTACACACAATCTCAAATTTCAATTAAATGAAAGTGAATGAGTCTGTCAAGTACCAGTGCATGGACACACTAAGGCCTCTTGTCACTGCAAATGTAGTCTAGATGCATGTGTTCAGCACTTTGTGCATCTGGCTTTATGTGGGTGCTGAGAAATTGTTTTTTTTTTAAAGATAATTTTTCTTTAATTTAATCATTTAATATATTGAGTGTCATCTTTTTTTATTTTATTTTTATTATTTTTTTTATTGTCCATAATGAGTTACAACATTTATTTAGTGGGCAAACAATGAGTTGTTATCCCCAATTCCCCACTGCCCAGACTGGCAGATTTTGCAAGCAAGTATTATTGCTTGCCCTGCCTTCCATATCTTATGTGTGTTCTGGGAATCAAACTCAGGTCTTCATGTTTGCATGGCAAACACTTTACCAGCTGGGCTACCTCTCCAGCCTAATTAGGTTTGCAAAATGTGAACCGTTCTTATGCAATTGATATATTGGGAAACAAGATATCAGAAAGTTGAATTCCCAGTGGGTGATTCTCTTTCGTCCTCTCTTCCCTGCTCCATGACACTAAGAGCCCTACTCAGTTGGGGTACTGGTTATCATTGTGGGGTCACAAATGCACCAGGCAGTTTCTGTGGGGAGGCTGTGCCCTTCCTACTCTGTAGTTCTAACATTCTTTCTGATCCTTCTTCCATGAAGTTCCTGGAGCCTTGGAGAGTGAGTAGGAAGTCTCCTTTAGTGTTGAGTTCTCAGAAGCCTCTTATTTTCTGCTTAGATGAGATTTGAGGGTCCTAAGTTTCTATTGCCAGCTATGTGGATAAGGTTCTCTGGCTAGCGATGAGAGTAGCAATCTTTTTTTTTTTTTTTTCTGTCTTTGGTTGACCTGGAACTCACTCTGTAGACAAGGCTGGCATTGAACTCATGGTGATCCTTCTACCAAAGCCTCTGGAGTGCTAGGATTGAAGGCCTGTGTAACCATGTCTGGCTATTTAGTTTACCACTTTCTCTGTAATGTTTCTGGGCCATGGTGAATGTGGCAGAGATGACCTGTCTAGTTCTGGGCACTCAGCTTTCCCTTGTCATTTTGATGTGTCTTATGTCTCCCCAGTATTTGACACTATCTGTTTTAAAACAGGTTCTCTAACCAAGAGTGAGAGCAGAATTGGTCAAAGGGGATAAACTTGTATGTTCAGAGGCTTTTTGAGAGCCATTATCTCTCATTTTAGCCAAAGAATAGTGGAAACTTCCCTCTAGGCTCTATGACCTTCCAAGCTATAGGTTTCTGGTTGGGTTCTCAAAAACAGGCATGAACTCACTCCCACTTAGCAGGCCTCATATCCATTCAGAGGGTAGTTGATTTCCCACAGACCTTACGTGCCACTCTTGGCCCAGTGGTTAGGTCTTGTCTGGTTTGTTGATTTTGTAACCAGCAGGATACGCTCTTGATGATTTTCTCCCCCAGCAGCTTGCATAGTGTTTTCTAGCTCTAGGACAGCTAGTCAGAAGGAAGCTGACTTCCTCCTCAGGTCCAGTCTGATTTCTCCATGTCTTGGGACTTCAGCCTGTGGTGTCTTCAGCAATAGGGTCTTGCCATCTAGCTCTGGTGGGTAATCAAGTGCTTTGTTAATGGCCTGCATTGTTTTGGAGTCCTCATTGGTCTTATTGACCAAAAGCTCATTGTATCAGGATGTTAACTCAATTCTGACACTGGAATTTACCAGTAACAGCTATGGTTTTAGAGAAAAGCCATTTCTTGCCCAACAGGTACTTCCACCCAAACTTTCTTTCTTTTTCAGAAGAGTTGTACCTTTTCGTTAGCTAATGAAGAAATAGGTTTCTATAGTACTAATTCATGCCATCTTTACTTTTGTGCATCTGTCTCCCCTTCCTCTCTTTCCTCTGTTCTCTCTTAGACCCTTCCAAGCCCTGCATTTGGTCCCTCCACCTGCCTGCTCTCCCTTTCTCTAAGCCCTCCCTCTCCTTTCTCCAAGCCTCACTCTAGATTCATGACCACTGCCACTGATGCTTACAACTCATAAACAAAGCGAACTATTCTAAAATAGATTCTGCATAAGAGAGGAAACTTGCAGCATTTGTTTTTCTGAGTCTGAGTTACCTCACTTACTGTAATTTTTTCAGGTCCATCCATTTATGTGCTAAATTCGTTTTTTCTGATGGCTGAATGGAAATCCATTGCCCACACCCATGGTTTTTGCTGTGGTCTTTTACATAGTATAAAGGTTCCCCCCCTAGGGACTCTTATGTTGCATTGAACAAATGAACCACATTATACAAATCTTAGAAATTTATAACTATTACAATCCTTATTTCAGGACAATTTTTATTTTATAATCATAATTATTTTATTTCCTTAGCCACTGCAAATGAATTCCAGACACATGCCCTACCTTGTACATTTGGCTTTATGTGAGCACTGGGGAATCAAACCCCAGTCCTTAGGCTTTGTAGGCAAACACCTTAACCACTGAGCCATCTCTCCAATCCCACAAAAAAATGAATTTAAAGTGCTCACTTTGAGGATGGAACAGCCTTTCAACTATTTATTGGGAGCCAGGTGTAGTGGCCCAAACCTTTAATTCCAGTATTTCGGAGATAAAGGTAGGAGGATTAGGTGTTCAATATCATCTTTTGTCATATGGTGAATATATATATATGAGGCCATCCTGAGCTATATGCGACTCTTTGTTTATAAACCCATATGTTGGGGATGGACAGATGGCTCAGCAGCTAAAGACACTTGCTTGCAAAGCCTGCCAGCCTGGGTTTCATTATCCACTACTCATGTTAAACCAGATTGGCAAAGTGGTACATGTGTCTGGTGTGCCTGGTGTAACCATGCTCTCTCTCTCTCTCTTTCTTGCAAAGAAATAAATATATAAAAACCTCTAGTTGTAGACAGCTTCACGTTGCTGAGATGAACATGCAAACCAGGCACAATTTATGGGAGGAAGTGATTTACTTCAAGTTTACAGATCCAAAGGGGAGGTTCCATCAATATGTAAATCCAAGAAGAGAGAGAAACCACAACCAGCTGGCTCCTGCCAAAAGCAGCAAGCACAAACCTGCAACAAGCTGGATCCCAGAGCTCAGACTGCCCTGCACACCTTTGGGCTGGAATCTGATCTGCCCCCAAACACACCTTTGGGCTGGATCCCAGAATCCAGTCCCAGTGACAACTCCTCCAGCAGATGGCTGGAGACCCAAGTTACAAGCATAATAAAACACCTGAGTCTATGGGGGATATACATTCACATTCAAACCACACCTCTGTATGCTGATCTATGTTTTCATATTTGCATATTTTGTTTAAATCTACATTCTATGTTGTAGATACTAAAATATAATGGTCTTGGGCTGGAGAGAAGGCTCAGTGGTTAAAGGTACTTACTTGCAAAGCCCAATAGCCTAGTTCAATTCTCCAGTATCCATGTAAAACCAGATACACAAAGTGGCACATGTGTCTGGAGACTGCAGTGGCAGGAGGCCCTGAAATGTCTATTCCCTCATTTTCTCTCTCATAAATAAATACGTAAATAAATGATATATTAATATATACCAAAAATGTGAGAAAATAATTGCATTTTGCTTTAGTATCCTCTCTTTGATAACTAATTATCACAGTAATATACCAATGCCTAAAAAATAGCTCAAATCGTCCTTCTCTACATGGAACAAAGTTAGTTGATAGGTACCAAAAAATCTTTTAGAAACATGGTACATTTGATTTCACAGGATGACAACTTAAAAGCTAACATGATTTATTTTTATTGCTATTTTCTTTCAATATATATTCCTGATCTTACCATTTTCCAGAAAAATTTTCTTCTTACAATCCTCATCAGCTTTTTGAAAAATGGACCACACACACCTCAGGTGCATCTTTTTTCCATGGTGGCAGGAATGACTTATGATGTAATTAATGAACCTCTAAGGGTTGGCTCCATGGCTGATGAACTTGGCCGTCAGATGTTAGTAAATAGAGAATTTTATGGAATTACCCTTTTGCAATCAGCTTTCTGTTTACATATGAAAGTTTAGATTTTATAATTCTGCATCTTACCCAATCCCACCCAATGTTATGAAGTTCAACAGATTTCATTAGCTAATTCATCTGTATACTTTTGAGTTTTTCACAGATACAGAAATTCCAAAGAATGAAATTACCAGGCTCTGTGATAGACTGCATTTTGAGAAGAAATCCATGCACACTGGATTTGCTCATGTTCATGAATTCATGATGAATTTTGAAAGGCTATACCAATTTTCTAACATAAAATACAGAAAAGAATGAAGCACAGAAAGTAAAAACCTGAGAAGCATATTAAAACTTTTTTGGTATCAAAGAGAAAAGTTTATCATAGTATTATTTCCTACTGACCTATACTAACATACCAGTGATGTTCAATGGCATTTTCCTTTTAGTTCTTAGAAAACACCCTTGATTTTTACAACTATCAAGGTGAATGCAGTAATTGTTTTTACAGATCCCCTTTTTATTCTTTTGAGATGACATTTCTATTTTTAGGAAATAATGTAAGTTCATGAAGCAAGATATTATAAGCTGCAAACTATGGTAACCCACTTGGCTTTACCAACTGTATGATGGCTATTTCAGTTGTAGATGCAGAATGGGTTCCAGAACAGTAAAAGAAGCCCATATAAATGGTTTGTGGTGTGTGTCTTTGTAGGGTGTGTGTGCACATACACACGTGTGAGTGCTCATGTCAAGGAGTATGGGTGCATACAGGTCATGGTGCATATGTGGAGGTGAGAAGTCACCCTGAGGGGTGGTGTTTTCCTTCATCTTCTACCTCATTTAAGGCAGGGTCACTTGCTGTTCATCACTCTGATTCCCAGGCTTATGGGCTGCTGAGCATAGGGGCAGTTCCCCATTCTCTGCCTCTCTTCTTTCTATAGGCATCCTGGGATTACAGATGCCTGTTCAATTCCAAGTTTCACTTGGATTTTGGGATATGATCTCAGGCAATCACACTTGTGTTGCAAACACTATACCCACAGAGACATTTCCCCAGCCCCTAAATTAAACAAAAAAATTAAATAAAACTGTAAATACAAACTCTCACTTTTGGTTAGAGAAGCTTTTCTTTTTAGATGGAGGTGACCACTGGGGTGACTCGAAACTCACCAAAGTGCTGAGAAGAAGTGAGAGTGGAGTATTTATCACTAAGGAAGACATCTCTATCACACCCTCCAAGGCTGGGAACCATTTTGAAAGAGGTGACAGAAAGAACTTAAAAGACAAAGGAAGGGGAGGAGTGTTTACAAAGCTGTCTTTCAGACACAAAGTGGCCTTGATATTCATGATCTCACAGTGACTGATACCACCTGTATGAGAGGTAGAGAAATCCATTAACATCAGAACAGAAGAGAGACTAATTGGGCAGAATGGGTTCAGTGTAGGGGAACTTGGGAGGAGTAAAAGGGGGGTGAGAGAGGAGCATGATTATGGCATATTGTCTATATTCATGGAAGTTGTCAATAAACAGTACAAACAAAACTTAGTAAATAAACATAGCAATTTGTAACAGAATATGAAGGTGTATGATTGTAATCCCAGCATGTGAATCACAAATTTGAGGCCAGCCTGGACTACATAATGAGTTAAGGCTAGCCTGGCCTTCAGAGTGAGACCCTATCTAAGAGAAAGATTAAAGAAAAAGCTCTCAGCTCAAGTCATGTTTTATAGCAATGAGTCTTTGGACTTATTTTTTCCTCACTCTACTCCCCACACCCCATTATTTTGTGATGCCGCAGTGTTAGGAAAATCATAATCTCTGTAGTAATGAAAGCTCAGTGAGGAAATAATAGCCCCTGATGGCCCTTTAAAGCATTTAGCAATTAAAGGTGACTTGTCTAGAATGCATTTATCCTGAACAAAAACACAGTGAAGATATGAAGTTTTATCTCTGTAATTATTCACTGCTTATTATTTTGTTGTTGGGTTCCCCTCTGCTTTCCACATCAGTGCTATCTGTCTCAGATTATGATCTGTCTTGACCTAGACTCTGTTTTCTAAATTGCTTGGAGCAATTAAATACTTTGTGATCATGATAAAAAGCATCATTATAGCTGTTAGACTAGAGTTCTACATGCAAAGCCATATCCTGTGGAAAGCAGCTACTGACACTGAGCAATGAATGGCTTGAACTCACTTGGTGTAAGATGGGGACCGAACAGTTGTTCACTTTTGAACACTCACTTGTGAATATATCTGAGTATCTAACACCATGCCAGTTGTACGAATGTGTGAGCACGTGTGTAATTCATGGCTTCATCTATAAAAAAGAGTACCAATTAACTTGGATTGTACAAAAATCAGTTAATATGTGTGTTAATTGAAGAGATTTTGGTGATTTTGTTGACCTGCTATAACTTGATGTCTCAATCTGTCATTTCTATTACATTCGGTAGTGACTCTGAGTAACTGTGAGATGTTTCCCCTTATAAATGTATTTAAAAATGACAAACTTTACACTTTGTGGCAATAAAAAAGTCCCAGGTTGTTGTTTTAAAAATCTGTCATTTCTTGTGCTCTGAGGTAGCTTCTTCCTGCTTGCTGATGGCCGGCTGGAGGTTCTGGCCACCCCGCTGGCCACCCCGCTGGCCACTGGCACCCAGGAGGAGGCATGGCAGCGTGGGACTGGAGCAGGCCGGGAGGGAGTGCTTCCAGGAGCCCAGGCTTGGCTGTGGCAATAGCTTCTGCAAGGACCTGGGCAGGGAGGGAGCAGGCATCCTCCAAATGGCGACATGTCAGTGGGCCAGAGTACCCACAGGAGTGTTACAGTTCTGGGAGCATGGCAGAGGATGCTTTGGTTCTCCATGTCTGTGTTCAGCTTATTCTGCGGAGTGATGGGCAAAGTTACCCGGGAGAGCATGGTGAAATGGATTCTCATTTATTGTAGGAATACCATTGGTTATATAGAGGAAAAGGTGAAAGGCAGGGGGAGAAAAGGGCAAAGGAGATTGGTAGTGGTCAGTGACCTGTGAATGTCTGCTTTGCATAGATTAGCCAAGTGGACGTGACCTTAGGGCCATATCAAATGGCGGGACAAAGGAACTGTCACCTTAGACTATATTGTCCAGGCACAGTGGGGATGAGAACACTGGATTCACTGTGGCTTGCTTAGGGAGTGTCATAGTTAGTCACACGCTGCTGGAATGAATCTCCAAACCAGGCACAGTTTATAGGAGGAAAGGATTTATTTGTAGCTATAGGTACAGGGGA